>AP028442.1:2511900-2604352 GCA_036509395.1 Antheraea yamamai
CCGCCTTCCGCGTTTGACGCGGCGGCGCTCGAATGCGCCGCCCGCGGCACTCTCGCGATACCCGCGATCCCGGACGTTCCGACTAGCCCGCTAGGTCGAGCGCTGCGTCGTAAACGCAGTGAACCCGATGCAGGGCCCACCGCGAATCGCGCTTCGCAACCACCTTCTCTGACGGAAGCTTTGCATCAGCCGAAGAAGCGCTGTACCGCGCAGCCGCTAGCCGCGCCGCGCGCGTCCGTCTAAACCCCAGCGACGGGGGTGGCCGCACCCTCCCCCTCGACCACTGCGCCGCGAGGGGCTGCCCGCGAGCAGCCCTCGTACGCCTCGATTACAGCGCCGCCTACTGGAACTATGAGCAAGCCTCCGCATTCGCAAGATACACGGAACCCTAAAATGGCTATACCTTGCGACAGTGCTGCCACCAAGACCACCGAGGATAGCCAATCACAGACGCCCGCACCGATCGGTCCTCGATACACGCCGATCGTTGTTAAGAAGCTACCCAACTGGGTTCAGCATTTCTCGCAACTGACGGCTACACTAGGACACCCACCAAACGCCCGCCCCTACGGACAAGGCGTCCGTTTCATACCAGCGGGTGCAGATGAATACCGTATAATACAAGACTACCTCGACAAGCAACAGGGGATACACTGGTTTACATACACCCCCCCTGCAAAACGAAGCCTCAAGGTCGCGATACGCGGCCTCCTCACAGAGACAGACCCGGCCGATATCATGGAAGCTCTGCGAGTGAAGGGATTCACTGCGGAGTACGTGCGACCGATACACGGACGTGGAGGTAGACAGGGGTGCATCTACCACGCAGTCCTTCAACGCACGCCTGGCCTCATACCGGCCATATATATATATAGAAAAATCGAAGCCAGAGGTCGCTAAAGTGGCCGAAATAATTAGAAACGCAGCTGAGCAAAAAGGAGTGCAGCCAGGATCAGAAGCTGAGAAGGCGTGCGTAGCATTCTTGGAGAAGATTTTCCTCGGATAGCTGCGCAGCATCCCGGTCACCGAAGTGGCCGCCGATGTCACCAGAAACACACTGTGCAGGCGCGACTACTTCGCGGCTCCTTAGAGCGGGATGAGAGCGAGTCGCGCCACTGACAGCCAGAAGCAGGTGCAGATAATGCACTAAGCTGACACGCCTTTTGAAAAGGGCGGCGAACGAGGCCACCATGAGAGGTCGATGACCTGGTATGGTTACCCCGCACGCTGCGAAGCGTGCGAAGCAGCATGCGAGAAGAAAGTAACAGTCCGACACGATAACGATTCGAAGAAAATTTAAATTAATGTTGAACGTTTGTACTTTTCAGGGCAAGTGGCAAGAACCCTTCAAAGTTGGGAATACCAAAAACAAAGACTTTTACATAGACTCTAAAACGGTTGTGAAGAAACCTACCATGCAACAACGGTTTCAATTATTATACACTGTAAATAAAGAACTGGGAGCACGGGTAAGTTACAGTTTAATTTCTTACTATTATCCAATCCTTCCTGAAGATATAGTTAAGTGATAATTTAGCTTACTGCAATAACAGCATCGTCAACAACCTTACATTGTGTTTGCAAAATAAAAAACTTATGTGTCAATCATTGTGCGAACTTCTAAAAGTTTTATGAAGATCGGTCTAACCCTTTTGGAGATAGCACTGTGGGCGAAGCCACGGTTAACACCTAGTCGAAATTAAAATAAACTATATTACTTACTATGATGTCCACTATCTGCTGGTGAAAGTTTCGTGGAAATCGGTCCAACCGTTTTGGAGATAGCATTGCAGACGAAGCCGCGGTTAATAGCTAGTTTAATTTAGAGTATCCTAAGTAACCCGCTGTAATTTCAGCTATCTGCCAGTGAAATTCCCGTCAAAATCGGTCCAGCCGTTTCGGAGATTAGGCGGAACAAACAGACAGACAGACCGACAAAAATTTTAAAAATTGCATTTTTGTTGTCAGTAGCGTGTATACTTTCGTACTCAATCAGTAAAAAAAATATATTTTAATATTACATACAGACACTTCATTTTTATTATATGTATAGATAAGCACAGTCGACGATGAACATTTTAAATCTATAAGTGTAATTTATGAATCCTCTTAAAGAAATCAGCGGTTAATAGCTTTAAATATTTTTGCTCAACAGATGGTCGAACTGCCGTATGAAAAGTCTGACTTCCGTATGGTTATCGTTCTTCCCGACTAAGTCGATGGTTTGTCATCTGTACTGGAAACGGCTGCGCAAAAAGGCCTTCTCGAAGACGTATTCAAAATGAAACGTTCTACAGACTCGATAAACCTAGAGATGCCCAAATTTGAACTCAAAACCGCACTGAACCTCAATGATCTATTACCGAAGGTATATAAATGTATTTTCAGGTATTTCCATAAAATATGTTAATATCACAAGGAAGTTCCGAGATATTTCCTGTCTTCTTTTTTCTATTAGCGATTATCTACACTAGCGAATTCAGTCACGTGAAAATAGTAATTACCATAATATTAAAAGATTAATTACATTAAATCAATGTTAGGAGTTCTGTACAAATCTTGACAAATTAATCGTGATTGGTACTTGGGCAGAAATAAAGGACTACAAATACTCTGATATTTGTCTGGAATCTTGTTAAAATATGTGTGATCAGTCATTACAGAAAAAGAAAGGTACCAAAATCCTTGCCCTAAAATTATGTTGTAGATAATCAGATACTTTTTTTATTGTCAGTACTTTGAAATTTTCAGATTCTTGATTTACTTGAGGAATTTGAAATAATCACCATGTTGCTAAGAAAATTGCAACACTCCATTAATGAAGACGTAAAAATAATAGAAATATTATAAAATTAGACCAGTCATCTATTTATTAGGTGTCTATCTTTGTTTTGCAAGTTTTATTTGTAAAATTTCTTAATTTGGAATACATTTCAGTGGTAAAATATGCAGTTAGTATTGACTTAAATAGTTCTATAAATGTCGTTGCTTTATTAGGTCGGAGTTTCGGAAATATTTCACGAGCCAGCGCCAGGAATAGTTCAAGGTGGTTCAGTGGTAGTATCTAATGCGTTCCAGAAAGCATTCATCGAAGTTGATGAAAAGGGAACTATTGCCGTTGCGGTTACTGGTAAGTTGTAATAAATTATCATCAAATGAGTGTAGTATACATTGTACATGAAATCTTTAAGCACACAAAAGGAAATAAGTATATTTATAAATTATATTAACCATTTGGAATTTAGTAAAAAAAATTGTATACGTTCGTGTGGGGCACATGCGATAGTGTAGGTTGATTTCGTTTATTATATTTCCGCGCAACACTATTTATTTCTTAATAAGAGTAGAGTAAGTTATTCTTTATAACATTTGTTATCGGCTAGCGAAGGTCACGTCTAAATCGGTACAGCCGTTTCGAAGATCTGTCTGAACAAAAGGAAAGACGATTTTATTTTTGTTATAAATGATGCATATAGTTTTATATTAATTCAATAAAAAGCTGCTATTTTTATTATTCCAAGTTATATTGACACGATAAAAAATTAGTAATTGCTGAAGTGTGAGTAACACAGATATTAAAAAAATAAAACACTGTATTGAAGTAGAGTTTTTTTTTTTTGTAACAGCGGTAACAAATGTCAGTGTTTATCTGATGTTAATTGGTCAGTACCTATATCTCACCTTAACTTATCATTTCTGCATACGTTTCTTTGCATATTTACCATTAATTATTCCAGACGGGAACCAATTGTTACCTGATTATAAAGTCTTTGTTACGTTGTTTATGAATGGTTATTCATTTGCAGGTGTAAATGTTGTACGTCTATTAAAACTTATATTACCTCCAACAGTTACGGATTTCAAGGTTGACCATCCATTCCTTTACCTCATATTACACGAAGATAAAATAATTTTTGCCGGCACTTATACTCATTAATAAGACACTGTCGATATAATTACAATATCTATCGACTTGAACACTTTAATGTATGAACATTGTATTTTTTATGCTAGAAATAAACAAAAGTAAAATAGAAATAAAAATTATTTTCTTGTCTGTCTTACTTTATTTTTTCCAAGCTACACAACGAATTTTGATTAAGTTCTCACTATCATTTAGAGAATTTCTTCCGGGTGTTCTATATGCATTATATAATACGTGTATTTCTGTTTATCTATCTTATGTCTACTTTATGTAGATTATTCTATACTAATATTATAAATAGGTAAAGTTTGTGAGTTTGCGACGTTATGAAGTTGTAGGGGGTAATCTCAGGAACTACTGGACCAATTTTGAAAATTCTTTTACCAATATAAAGCCACGTTATTTGTGAGTGTTATAGGCTATATATCATAACGCTAAAAACAATATGAACAGAGCAACAATGAAAAATGTTTTAAAATCGGGGCTTTTTTTTTCATATCATCATTACATAGTATAAAACAAAGTCTCCTACCGCGTCTGTCTATCTGTCTGTTCGCGATAAACTCAGAAACTACCGAACGGATTGTCATGCGGTTTTCACCCGTGGATAGAGTGATTAATGAGGAACGTTTTAGTATATCATTTGTCAAGGATTTTTTCATAATCAGGGCGGGACAACGTCTGCCGGGCCCGCTAGTAATAAATATATTGACACGAATAATCTGTATTTTGTAAGTAACGTGCTCCTAAATTATATATGATCACTCGCAGACAGACACGCCTTATGCCCGGGCTACCCACACCGGAAACAAAGGCTGTTCTGTTCAACCGACGAGGACCAAACCTGGTGAATATGTCCCACACCTATGCATTCGATACAATGCATGAACTTGACTTCCAAAAAGAGAACCTGGGTCAATCATCAACCCACGAGAAGACGCCTACCTTCCTCAAGCAACTTAACAGAATTGATCGAGTGGCACATGTAATAACTACCCCTGCCACAATGAAATGTAGGTATGTTGTCGGTGCTAAGGTCCCAACTCCACCAGGTCCTAGTGGTGGAAGAGTGGTCTCGACGACTTGAGCGACCTAGCTGGGGCGTGGTAACCATCGAGGCTGTTCGACCAGTCATGGTCGAATGGCTCACCAGGCGGCATGGCACCCTGAGCTTCCAGCTTACACAGGTGCTTTCGGGGCATGGCTGCTTCGGGCGCTACCTGTGTCGCATTGGCCGGGAGCCAACTCCAGGGTGCCATCACTGTGGCTGCGTGGATGATTCCGCGCAGCACACGATGAGTGAATGTACCGCCTGGGATGTGCCACGCTACGAGCTGGTCGCGGCCATCGGCCCGGATCTCTCGCTCCCGATCGTCGTTAATAAGATGGTCGAGAGCGAGGCTGGGTGGCTCTCCGTCGCCTGCTATTGCGAGACAGTCATGCTTGCAAAGGAGGCGGTGGAGAGGGAGAGGGAGTGGACCACTAGACTCCCCTCCCGCGGTCGACGAACCACACAGCGGCGATGGGTAGGTGATGACCTCCGGCCGCCGTAGATGGGGCCTGGGGGCGTTGGACACGGGCATGTCCGTCGCCCTGACAGTTTAAACTGCACAGGCCCATGTGGTGGAGGTGCATTGTGCCGATGCGACTCCCACAGTTCGTCAGGGGGGGTCTAACACTCACTCCCCCTTCGAGGGGTCTACCATCTTTGACCCCTCAGACCGCAGTCAGGGCCTCTGGAAGGGCTTACACCTATCGGGGGAGCAGACGCAGTGCCAGCCGGCAGTCCCTGCTCCCCCACCCAAAAAGGTATATGAAGGCACCATGGGGTTTTAGTCCGTGCAAATCGGACATAACCCATCCTCAGCTGCCCGACGGGATGGGCATCTGTAAGGGATCTCCCCATGTATAAAAAAAAAAAAAAGGTATGTTGTCGGCCTTTATTAAGGCTGCCACACACTGCACCTTCGCAAAAACCACCGTCAGGACCTCATCCCTGGAGAATATTGACAATTTCATATTATTCTAAGCGCACGTCGAGGATGTTCACTCGCTTTACGGGTCTTCGTACAATAGCGACGTCCATCAATGCCACCGGGATGCACAGCTAAACAGCCGGCTCGGAGCCTTCGACGTCAGTGATGTCTAAAACCCTAGCTTCTGTCGCTACCATCGAATGGAGAGGTCCTCGGTATCTATACTGAGCTGATTTTTACCACACATCCGTCCTTAACAAGATAAAATTGAAGAAGGAAGCTTATTTCTTCAATTTAATATATTAAATCGTTGTATTTGAAAATGTGTTAATACATTAATTTGCAATATTGAAATATCTTGGAATGTCTTCATTGCGATAGTAAATAGCTACGAACGGTTAGTGTACGAAAAACTGTTGCACATATAAAGCATATCGTCACGCTTAAACGTACACACAAGAAAATCAACTAAACCCTAAACACGATAAATCTAAAAGAATAAATATATCAAGGCCTTCATACTGCATTGTATTCAGCAAAACAATTTGTTAGTGGTCTAAACCAATTTTCCCCATTTCCTGCTCATATTGTAGACAAAAGGGAATCCTAATGAAAATTTTTACATTTTATGGATGGTCCTTTCCGTTAATGGAACGTTCATTATTTTGGTGGAAATACAACTCCTCACTCCTCAAAATAGATACTCCGTTTGTTGGAGATACATTTCTTGATCGAACTGAAACTACACAGCTCTCACGAACAATTTTTAGAATTTTACGCTTAAAAGTCAAGCCGTTTGACCTGTAATAGCGCGATCAACGTCGTTATCACGTAAGGGATTAAGCAAAGTAGAGCGCTTAATTGGAGCGGCAAGACCTTCGCCAGTGTGTAAACATACGGACGAGTTCGCATCAGTTGGTACAGCGTCTGTATCTCATCGCGTTTGCGTTCACCTGAAACAATCTCAATTGACTTTATTGAAGGCTATACTGATGTTATTAAGTGAATAAATATGTCACTTTTTAAAGTTAGCGACTTCAGGCAATATTTATTTCAAAAACTTTTTTATTGTAACAGAGTGGTCGCGACTTTTATAGAATTTATGTTGCATGTTTTTATTTCTTATTCATTTTTATTTTTCCATATTAACCGCAGTGGCAAAACAATATATATACGAAATAACATATACGCAAATAATAAAAGACACGAGGAAAGGGTAGACTAAAGTCTCACTCACAATTCTGTTACACAAAATTATATATTCTCGTGGAGTATTAATTGAATTAAACTTTGGAAGAATGTAATAACTATGTAACAAGATATTTTCCAATATATTAATTACTATAGTCGAGCTTACATAAATAGTGATATATTAATTCTTTCACTAGCGCTAAAGAATTTATATACAGTTGACCGTGGGAACAAATATAATAAAAGAAAAAATAGTAACTCTTGCAATTCATCCGTTTTTCAATAAAAGTAACCATCATCTTCTGTAAATTATCTTTGACCAAATCAGACAGAATAGCTGATATAATGATCATTTGAAATTCTAAAATGTACTCCACGCTTATGCGTGTGTTAAGATTATTAAGTTATTTGCTTTTAATACATAAAAACTTCATAATGAGTTAGTGAAACCAATTTTAAAATATCTATAGGACTTTTTTAAAGCATCATAAAACAAAATCAAAAATGAAATAAAAAAAAATTTTGGCCCTGAGAAGGCGCTTCTGAACGTTCAAGCTACCATCGGTTCGAAAACAACCCAGGTCATCGAAAAGAACCGGCAAGAAACTCGGTCTGGTTTTTCTTTATCTTTTCATGAAATTTATTTTCACAACATATAAATAAAATAATAAATATCACCAGTAATTAAATTAATTGAAAATACATATTAACCACGACAAACAAAAAACCAGAGCTCCGCTCAGACCGATAGTTGAAAACGAACAGAATCCAGCTACCCGAGCGGCAGCGCTTTTATTGTGGCGAGTGACTAACATCATTCACTACATTTTTTTTGTAAAATGAAAACTAATGCTCTTCAAATAGCGTTGTTGCTAATATATTTGCTAAAAGCTTTAGTGATCATTTCTACATAACAATTTATACATATTATTCGTTATTAACCAAGTTATTTACAATTTTAAAGCTATCTCGCATTTCTTATAAATATATAAACCCAGACAAATATATTGTGGACTGGATAAAACGAAATAATATTAATTCGACGTATTTTATTTTTACGTGATTTCAAGAACAAATTTAACGTAAACGTGAACTTTTCACAAAAAATCTTAGATGGTGCTGAACTAAACGTTTTAATAATTTAATCTTCTGATATATTATTAATAACATAGAAAGTAACTAAATTATTTATATGTTTGGTGACGCACATGTGCTCCAAGTCGAGACACATTACAAGTTGTAAGTATAAAGTACGTGGACCAACTTTTTTTGGCTGTAGGGCTTTAGGCTTTAGGGCTGTATTCGTGAAACAAATTATATCTTCTTCTGGAAAGGAAGAGACGTTTCAAATAGCCGAGTACACGGTGTTGGCTTTGCAGTGCGTAACGAACTTTTATCTGCTTTAGAAACTCCTCGTGGTGTTTCTGAGCGAATTATGGTGATGCGTTTAAACAGTAAGTGTGGATATGTTACTCTAGTTTCAACATATGTGCCAACGTTACCTTCTAGTAGTGAGGACAAAGATCGGTTCTATGATCAGCTTGCGGACATTGTACGAAATGTACCTTTCAGTGATCGTCTCTACGTCCTTGGCGACTTTAATGCTAGGGTTGGACAAGATAACTCTGCTTGGCCTGACTGTCTTGGTAAACATGGCATTGTTAAAATAAACGAAAATGGACAACGTTTACTCGAATTTTGCTCCAGCCACATGATATGTGTTACTAATACATTTTTTAAGGGAAAATTAATCCATAAAGTATCTTGGAAACATCCCCGCTCCGGTCACTGGCATCAACTAGACTATATACTAACTAGAAGAGGTATGTTACGTGAAACTCTGCACACAAGATCCTTTCAGAGTGCTGAATGTGATACTGACCACTCGCTTGTTATCTCTCGCGTTATTCTCACCCAGAAAAAGATCCATTCATCAAAGCCTCTTGGTGTGCAAAAGATAAATCTTCTCAATATTAGGAACGAATAGTCTCTCGAATCATTTAACATATTTGTGCGTAACTTGTCTGATACAGGGGAGGCAAATGTGTCTCTTGAAGAAGCATGGAATAATGTTAAAATGCTGCTAACGAATATAGCAGGTCACGATTTCGGATACGTGAAATTTACGACTAAGGACTGGTTTGCCGAGAACTTGGAACACTTAAAGCCTTTGCTTGACTTAAAGCGACAAGCTACTCTGAGATTTCAACTTAACCAAAGTCCAAGGACACGCAAGGAACTAAGCCGTGCTAAGTCAACTCTACAACGTAATGCACGTTATTATGCTAATCAGTACTGGTTACAAATATGTCAAAGCATCCAATCTTACGCAGATTCCGGTAACGCCCACGGCCTATATGCAAGTATAATCTCTTCCCGAGAGGAGGGTTCCGTATTACCATCTTACGGAACCCAAGCGCGTGGCCAGGATAGTGGACGAATGCTAGCCGTGCACCCGCATCCTGTTCCACACATTCGCGCTGAGCGGCAGAGGGGTTTTTAGCCGGTAAGAGTCCGGCATAACCCTCGCGTTGTCCCCCGGCAACGCGAGGTGTATCCGATGCAGGATTTTCCCCTCTATATAAAAAAAAAAAGGTGATCGGTCCAGTCCCAAAAAAGGCGACTCCACTAAAAGAAGCAAATGGAACTATAATAACTAACAATGAGCGTAAGTTAGCTCGGTGGGTAGAACACTATAAGAGTCTCTATTCAATACCAGCGAATATACAGCCTGTAGCTGTTGATAACATACCAGGCCTAATAATCTGGAATGATTTAGATGACAAACCCACGGTAGAAGAATTCCATAGGCCTGTCAATCAGTTGAAAAGTGGAAAGAGTCCCGGTGACGATGGTATACATACCGAAATTCTGAAGATCGAATGCTTAGAACGAATATTCTACAATCTGCTTGATAAATGCTGGGAAGAGGAGTGCATTCCTCAAGATATGCCAACATTATAACCTTGTACAAAGGGAAAGGCGATCGCGGTGATTGTAATAGTTACCGTGGTATATCGCTTTTGAGTACCGTAGGTAAGTTGTTTGGACGGGTGATACTGGGCAAGCTTCAGAAATTGGCTGAGCGTATCTATCCTGAGTCCCGATATGGTTTCCGCGCCCACCGTTCTACAGTAGATTTAATATTTACCCTTCGTCGGTTACAAGAGAAGTGCAGAGAGCAGAAAACACCTCTATTGATGGCGTTTGTCGACCTTAACAAGGCCTTTGACACAGTAAGTAGAGAAGGACTTTTTGCAGTATAGCCAAGATTGGGTGTCCTCCTAAGCTGTTGAAACTCATTATGTCATTTCATAACGACATGAAATGAACCGTGGTCCAAGATGGCTAAACATCAGAGCCATTTGATATTCGTAGAGGTGTTCGTCAGGGTTGTGTGGTGGCTCCTACTTTATCTGGGATCTTTTTCTCGGTTCTTCTCCAAATAACCTTTGGAAATGACCTGCAAGGTATACACTTACATTCCAGAGTAGACATTAAACTCTTTAAGACCACACTTCTCAAATCAAAACGCCATCGGGACGATTTTTTCGTTAACAATCTTCTGTTTGCTGATGATGCAGCATTTGTAGCTAGTTCTTCTGATGAACTCCAAAACATGGTTAATAGCTTTTTTTATGCATGCTCTTTACTTTGTATGTCAATTAACAGCAAAAAAATAGTTATAATGGTGCAAGGGTGTGCAAATAATCCTACGATCTTGTTGGACGGCAGCCCTTTGAAAATAGTTGATAGCTTTTGTTACTTAGAATCCATTGTGACTAACAACTTATCTCTGGAAAATGAAATTATAGCTGGGATTGGTAAATTTTATTTATTTTTTCCCTTAATCAAACTGAATCGAATAGTTTAGATCGTTTCACATCCGATATACATGTAAGCGTTTGTAAATCATACAATTAAAAGTGTATGATTCACAAACGAATATATGTATGAATAGCTTAGAATAGTTTAGCTAGGTCAGATCCGGGATATCGGTAACACCCCAAGCCGAGGTGTACCGCGCACCTTTGAGCTAGTAGCCTAAATAAAATTGGCTGAGTGCCTAAGTGCTCGCTTTAGTAGTCTAGTGAAGCTATAAAGACCTCGCCAGGTTCAATAGCATAGTCAGTTCGAAAAAAATAGCTGTTGTTTTTTCTCTTCAACTATCGGTCCTAGCAGAGCTGTGGTGTATAGGGGAAATAACAAAGCTAAGTAAAATATTATAATTTCTTTTGTTTGCCGTATTTAATATTTATTTATTCATGAATTTGATCACGTTTGATAGTTATTATTTTATGTACGTATTCTGAAAATATATGTCACGAAAAGATAAACCAGATCGAGATTTTCGTCGATTCTTCTTGATGAGTGGGTTGTTTCCGAACCGGTGGTAGCTTTAACGTTCCGAAGCGCCGCCTGCTCAATGCGTAAATTGAATAAAGTATATTTGATTTTGATTTATGATATTTTAAAAGTTAACAGAGTAATTGGAAAGTTAGTAATACTATTTCAATGAAAAATCATTTAATTTAATCATTTGGGTATGAATTCTCTTTATATATTTTCATCATATAATATTTGATTAAAAAATCACATAGGTTAAAGTTAAATTTGATCATATTTATTATTCCATGATGCTTTAAAAAGTCCTTTAGTCATTTTAAAATTGGTTTAACTTAATCATATTATGATGTTTTTATATTTAAAAGAAACATTTTTATAATACACGCTTAAAGTGCTATCCTAAAATCACTAAAATGTGACTAGGTACCACTTATGGTATTATTGTATATATTCTGAATACCTAGATAATAAAATATAATAAAAGGAATGCGAATACGACATATCTATTTCTACCCATGAAAGGGCTTCCTTGCCGTTTCTGAGGGTCCGTCATGAGGTCATTTTGTTCAGTCCTGTGGTAAACTTTCGTTACTGCTTAACGAAAGGAATACAAAAAAGACATATCTATCTCTACCCGTCAAGTATTTCCATAACACTTTTTGAAGTGGGTCGTCATCAGAGCATTTTGTTCAGTCCTGGTTTTTTTTATCGAACTGACTACGCTATTAGCCTAGCAAGACCTTAACAGCTTCAATGGACTACTTGTGCAGTTCTGTGGTAAGCTCTCGTCACTACTATCAAAACAAGTACAAATACGACATATCTATTTCTACCCGTCAAGTAGTTCAATTACATTTTTTGCGGTCCATCATCAGGTGATTTTGTTCAGTCCGGTGGCAAGCTCTCGTCATTACTAACGCAGGATTTTAAAGACGACTTATCTATTTCTAACCGTCAAAGAGTTCCTGAAGTTCATTTTTAGTCAAAACGTAAAAAAAAAATGAGCTGATAACTTTGAGGAAACAACAAATAAAGGACTTAGGATTTTTGTTTCAACCTAATTACAGTGCCCCTTACTAAACAAATATAAATAATCTATAAAAAAAATTGGTTACTTTTTCGAAATAATTAAAAGGTTTTGTGAAGTCTATACATATTCTTACAGCTATGTTTTTTTAATCGAGTGTAAAGCAACGTAGACATCCACTTGCAATATGGCGCCTGCCACTGAAAGTCCCATAAAAATCGGGCAATCCGTTTTGGAGATAGCATTGCAGGCGAAACCACAGTTAACAGCTAATCTAAGTTAAAATAGACTAAATTACTTTTTATAATATCTGCTATCTGCCGGTGAAAGTCCCGTAAAAATCGGTCAAACTATTTTGGAGATAGCACTGCGGGCGAAGCCACAGTTAAGAGCTAGTCTAAATTAAAATAGACTAAATTACTTGTTATCATGTCCGCTATCTGCCGGTGAAAGTCCCGTAAAAATCGGTTGCACCCTTTTCGAGATAGCATTGCGGATGAAGCCACGGTTAATGTAGTCTAAATCAAAATAAATTAAATTACTTTTTACAATGTCCGCTATGTGCTAGTAAAAGTCCCGTGAAAATCAGTCCAATCGTTTTGGAGATAGCATTGCCAACGAAGCTGCGGTTAACAGCTAGTCTAATTTAGAGTAGTGTACGTAACCCGCTGTAATTTCAGCTATCTGCCAATAAAATTTTCGTCAAAATCGGTCCAGCCCTTTGGGATTACCTGGAACAAACAGACAGACAGACTGACAATTTTTTTTTAAATTGCATTTTCGTTTCCACTTGCGTGTATACTTTCATATCCAATAATTAAAAAAATGTTATATTGATATTACATATAGACACTTCATTTTTATTATATGTATAGATTAAGTGACGATATTATAAAGGTCAGTCTTTTTCTATCCAAATTGTGAGTATTACTACCTCAGACCACATTATCATTTGAGAGCTGAGACTGTGGTCCAACGTTAAAATCTATAAAGCAAAAAATAGCACTTAATTTTGCATGTGGATACGTCTACCCATTGTCTTTTAAATGAAGTAATAAATTTATCACAGTGAGATATAGCAATAGCAATGTTGAACTTGCTGTGTAAACGCAGTACACATGCAGCATGATGATTAGTAGTGCAATTTGTCCTAGGACCCAAGTCCTATTTTCACTTTACACCATGAGGTTAGTTTACACCTTCGTCAATTATTGGAATTCTAATTCATATATCTTCTTCTATCTACCAAATCCAATACTACTGTATCTCAGAACTGTTAAGAAAAATATATTGCGTACGGGTTAACCGTCACTCAAACCTATCAAAAACTGTTTAATAGAGCATGGCCATTGCGTCTGATCGGATGACGTGCACCACACATTCTTAAAAATGGCACGTTTAGGCGTATCGTGTTTCAGGATCAGCTGACGTATATTCAGTAATGAAACGGGATAATAAGGTGTCCGATTAGTCATCATACACATAGTGATAAACTCTTCACAGAAGCTCTTTTTATTTTGTCGCATCAGGATAGATAAATGTATGAGCTATCTGTCAAAAGACTTGTACGCTGACGTCACAACGACGACGGATGATGGTTGTAGACCTCCTACCGGCCAGATCAAGTATCGTCACTTGACGAAACCTACGGAACCTCGCTTCAATATTATTTTCATATCAGATAGAAAGCTAACACATGTGAATTTCCATACATTGTTACATAAACCGTTACAAAGTAAACATCTAAATGCCACCCTAAAATAAATTTCAGTGTTAGATTATTATCGCGATAGAGACTTTGTTTATTATATTTCCCATAAGAAAATATTTTAAAGAATTAAATATAAGTCATTCGTTGTGAATGCTTATAATATTTAACCCATAATAGAATCACGATTAACTTGTAAAGTAATGATTAAAAATACTTAAATATATCATCATAATGATGCTTTCGAGTCCTACTAGACAGGTATAGCTCACACACAGAGATACGAGAACTGATAACCGTGGAATTATAGCGCACTTTAAACGACTTTGATACTTTTATAAAAAATATTACAATATTTTCTTATTATTGATGTTCTACTTTATGTTATATTTGTTGCTATAATACTAATACCAAAATAAATTATAGTTTCTCAAGGTCATAACCACGTCAAGAACAATATAACTAAACTTAAATAGGTATACTTAATATACAAAAACAACGAATTTGTGCTCAAATATTTAGCCCCCTAGTGCCTGATCAACATTCTCATGAGGATTAGTATTGTGGTAACTGGATCATAGGTCTAGATAATAGCTAGGAAGATCAAGTTTGTGCTTAGATGTTTAGTGTCCCAGTGTAGAAGCAAGGTTTCAATTTTTTAAAGTTTGATGAAGACAGTATTTATGACACAGTGAATCTTAGTATAGATAATAGTTTGAAACATCGAGTTTGAACTCAAAGGCTTAATGTCATAATGTCAGCTAAATGTTTCACATCTTAAGGACCAGATGAGAGCTATTTCGTGAGAATTGATTTTTTAAAATGAAAACCTATTAATTTTAAAAAACAATCATCTGTACATCGTTGTAAAGGTTCAATGTATCTGTAGTTAGTCATTACGTTTACCAAAGGTCAATAGTTTTGTTGTAATTCTTACCGAAAAACAGTGAAAATGGACCTTTTTTGAGAGCGCGACCTTAACGATAAGTTATAATTAATTTCGTGAACGACACCACATAATTGAGGACTACAAAATAACGTAATATAATGTTACATTTACGTGTATGTATCATCAAAAATCTCCGAGTTATATATACGAGTAAGTAAAACAATAATTAAAGTAAATTAGTAATTATTGAAAGTTAGCGGCCGCGGCGGACGTTGTCCCGTCCTGATAACAAAAAACCTAATGCGAATTATATACCTAAACCTTTCTCATATCACATTATCTGCTGGTGAAAACTGCATGAAAATCCGTTCAGTAGATTTTGAGTTTATCGCGAACAGATAGACAGATGCGGAAGAGGGCTTTGTTTTATATATAGTGATCTAAATTTTAGTGTGACTATTGAAAGGATACTATTTCCCAAGCCATCGAACTAATGATTTAATCTAGGTTTAGTCTACGTCAAACTTTTTAACCGCTCTGAAGTTTGACGGTTACACGCACTCATTTTTTTATTTATTATGAATGAACTTTATTTACAATAACGGTATTGTAACACACGTAGTATCTGCTCAATATATACTACAAGATATATCCCACAGATAGAAACAAATACAGCATAAGAGGGATCGTTCAATTACAGTACGCGATCACCCAAAGCTCACCAACCAGGTGATTAAATGTTATTTGGATTCAGTTATAACTGACAAATACATGATGTGGCGAACTGTTAATATTCTAGCTTTGTCTATTACTTTATTATGCAGCCAGTCAATTTCTAGTTTTTACTGTTATTTTATTACCCCAGTAATAATTTAATTTTTATTGTCTGTTCATTTTCACCTCTAATTCTTTGAAAATATTCTATATGTCTGTATATCGTCTATGTATGTATATGCCTGCTCAATTCATATAAACAGGTTTTCCTAAACTAGCTATCAAACCGTTTACAAGACGACGCAATCGGAATCAAACTTTCATTTTACATACAAAATCTTCTAAAACTAGCACCGTGGTCGTTATACTGCTGCATTCTTATTACTTAATGTAATAGGCAATTATCTACATAATCATAATTCATTAAAACCTAATATATTGTACGTATAATATAGAGACAACTTTGAGATTAATCATTTTAAATGTTAAACTCTTATAATAATATTTTGAATTTGTTTTGTATTAACCTCTTGACTGTACTATGCGCATGAACGAACTTAAAGCTATATTCAGACCGGCCAAAAACAACGACGCGGGCTTATACTATTAGCTATTTTTTACTGAACAATACGAATATGGATTTGTACTAAATTATCGAACTGTTAACAGATAGCCGATATTATTACTGGATGGTCTACAAACTTTAAGGTGACGTTATGGGATATACGCATTTACGTACGCAAAGTTCGTTTTATATTACTAACATTTTACGTTATTTTTTAAGATCTTCATTTTGTACATGTAAATTATGATCGTAATAAAAAAAACTAAAAACCTTATGAAAAATTTGAACATCGTTTTCGTTGTAACTGGAAATCTAAAAAAAAACATGTATGAACGACTAAAATTGGATTTAGCTCAGTTTGAAATGTAACGACTCATTTGTTTACGGCACTCGTACGCCAAAAGTATTGATTTTACCAAAAAAAAAAATGTTATTCCATAAATTGTAGGAAATTTTGTCTACTTTGACTTTGTATATGTTTTTATTATAAAATAAGTTACGAAGGAGCTAGTGTCAAAAACTGCTATTGACGCTATTTTTCTCGACTCGCTGTCCGCAACGACTTTCTTTTTTTAACTTTTTTAAAAGGATTTTTTAACCCAAATCTCTCACTTTCCTGTATGACTTTTGAAACATATTTTATTTTATATAAATCTAGTCCTGATAAGTACAACAAAAAAAGAATTAACCAGATATGTGACAATTATTAGATTATGCTTGCGTCACTAGTTGACAACGCACACTACACTGCACTTCAGACTCTTATATGTACATGGTATATATATAAGGGTTCTATAAGGGACCTTTTTATTTCTTTCATTAGTTCACCTTAACGGAAATTGCTAGTAATCTAATACATGTATAGGACTACGCTAATCTGTCGCACTAAAGTACTTATGCGTCGTTACATTACAAATATGTAGGGTTAGCTTAGCTGACATGGTTGGTTTATTTTACGATGTTTATTATCGTACTTTGAAATTTGAGTAATAAAAACAAAGATTATGTTTTTTTAAATATATTTATAACTATATTGTTACTATTTATTTATCAATCTGACTAATATTATAAACGCGAAAGCGAGCTTGTTTGTTTGTTTCTTAGGCTTTTACTCCGTAACTACTCACTATTGGTTTTGCAAATGTCTATGGACGGTGGTGATCACTTAACATCAGGTGATCCACCTATATAGGGGTACATAAAAGGATATAGCATAAATTTCATCCCTCAATAATACTATTCCCGAAAAAAATCAAATCTACATTATAGCGAGCGAAGCCGCGTGCAAAAGCTAATTTTTATATAAAGATGTTTGAAAGAAAAACGAAATGTTTTATGTAAATCTAAACGCTTTTTCCCATGATATTATTTGTGTATGTACTGAAATTAAAAATGAGAGGTAATTCATTTCTTTACGATCGGTTCAGTTATTAAAATTTAATCGAAAAACAGACGATATTTCTTTCGCGTTTATATTATGAACCTGGATATAAAAATTACATATTTACAAATTATAGAGTACATAATATTGAATTTCTACAAAGTTTTATTTAATTGTGAATCTATATAATACCCCATCGGATGAAGTCGTCAACAACCCCATTGATTCGTTCACGGAAAAGGTCGCTCGTATTCACCACGCTAAAGCTGGTCAAGTCCAAGTTCTCGTCGACTTTAGGAGCGTTCTCTGCTTCCACCATCACCAGAGGTAGCGAGAAGATTGCTATTGCTAGCCCGAACGGCAATTTCTGTAATTCATATTAATGTTTTAGTCGTGGTAATCTAGTGATTTGACCGGTGGAATATCAATCCGATGCCCACAGCTTCGAATCCTGGCATGTACCAACGAATTTGTCGGAATTCGCGTACATTTTCCAAATTGGTAACACTATTGGCTAACAGTAAAGGAAAACATCGTGAGGAAACCTGAACCTGAGAAATGTTCTTGTACTGTACTGTATGTGGGTAAACATAGAACTGTTGATTTCTCAGACTTTGAAATTGCCAATACGTCGTTGGCTGGCGTGGGGATTATGCCCATACCTTCTTTCGGGAAGAGGATTATAACCCTGCAGTGAGTCCCTTACAGTTTTTAGATTTACAGTTGCTTTTTCTTATTATATATTACCCATTTATATTGGGTTCTTAATAGTAGCAATTGGAATATAACGTGTACTAAGAGCTTCGTCCTTAGTTCCAGCGTAACAAATAACAATTAATCATTGCAAACAAATCTTCTATAGTTTATACACATGAGATCATAAAAGAGGCAGTGGTCAACTAACTTGGTGTAACAAATAAACAATTTTTTTCCCTCATACAATGGAAGCATATGACATTTTTACAACGTCATGTATAATTTGATACATATGTTTTAAATTTTTTATTATCTTTTTAATCTAAACTAAAGGTAACGAAGAAATCGTTTTTGTATTGGTTCAATGCGAGCATTGTATATACTGTAAGAAGGCCACATCATTACTTACAAATAAAGTTTTACAAGATTTACCTCTTTTAACTCGAAGTAGAAGTCTTCTCTGGAGTAAGTGTTCTCTGGGTTTAGCCCGAGACGCTGCATCGCTTGACTGAGCTGGGAGTAGTAGTGATCGATGAGTTTGTGGTAGTATTCAGCGCGAAACTTTACATCAGAACCGGTGAATATAAAGTACAGTATATCAATGACAGGGCTGCCTCCTTGTAATGTCTGATAGTCGACTATTTTAACTCTGATTCTGCCGTCTGACTGAAACCCAAAGTAATAAATATTATATATATTAATATATACTTACTATAAAATATGAAATAGTTAATGGAGCTTACATTTGCGAGACAGAAAATACAAATATGAAATGAAGAAAAGGCTCTCAGAAACTAGGTCAGTTTACTGTGTCGTTGTAACATACCACGAAGTTAGTCGTTAAACAATCTCTTTGAAATATACAGGCTGAAAGTTTAGACAGTAGCGATATTTATGGAGGATAATCTGCACTCGATTCTCGTTCTAAATCAATTAAAGAAATAGGTGTTTAATATTTGACCTAAATATCTACAAAAATACAAAAGTTATACACAATCCTCTACGCGTCTATATTAAAGCACAGTTTCAAAGATCGTCGGGTGACTTCAGTTTCACTTGAAAGTGAACGTGGAAAGGGCATGAACAAAACAAAAGGGTTTATTGTCCGTTTTATTATCGAAGGTTATTAACTCCAAGTCGCCCCTTGCAGTTTTCAACACCGGTCATTGCACCTAGGTTTATTACGTGTGTGTTTATACTTTTAAAAGTTTACAAGAAACTTTAACTTAAGTTCTTTTTGTTGTTTATCAGCATTTGTTTTGATATTATTATTTTATGTGTTAAATGTGACATGTGTCTTCACTTTCATGATCATGTATAACATCTCTTAGAATACTGTAAGCGACTAACCTTACACCTGGTATAATACGTTGTCCTAACTGAAAAAATGTTCGCAACGCCACAGTCGGTTATAAATGACTGACATAAATAGAATTCCTCACGAGCAAGTCGAGGTAATTGATGACGTTTCACTAGCAAGTCGAGGTTATCGGTGACGCGAACCCATAAGATGTTTCCCTACCACATATATACGTGTTTTAATCGCTCAACGTGACTAAAGAATTTTCACCTCAAAAAATGTGATAATATATTTTTCATTGGATTAAAAATGTTACCTTGATTTGAAAGTTATAATTATTCGATAAAAAATTATTTTCAGCCATACTCGATTCATTTCTTTTCAGGATTTAAGTTACTATGGCGTTTTACCACGACTAGACTGAAACTTGTGCGAGTAAGTGCGCGGCTAAATTTAGAATTACGTATATTTTCACGGTTAGAATAGATTCGACCAATAAATATGACAATTAATTGACTTTACATATATATCATCTCAATTTCATAGTAGGATACCATGTCAGATGTTGCACATTTGCGACTACTGTAAGGCCTCTTTACTTTTTTGTTATTTTCTAATGGTTTTCTGTTTTCTTTTTTTTATATATCATAGGAAAGCAAACGAACAGGCGGGTCACCTGATGTTAAGTGATCCCCGCAGGCCATAGACACTAGCAATACCAGGGGAGTCGCAAGTGCGTTGCCAGTCTGCGTTTGGGGGTAAGGGGGCAGAAAGGGAGGAGGTCCTCCGGCGCTCTCACTGACCGAACAAAACGCAACAATGCATCACTGTTACTTCACGTCGGGTTTTCTGTGTGTCGGGTGGTAGTACCCCGAGCGAGCCGACCCATTCATGTTGAAACCAGTAATAGCTTCAGCGTGGCTCTACCACCTACCTCTTTTTTCTATTTCATCAGACGTTCTCAAGCCCTGCATACAACAATTCATGACGATCAATTGAGCAGTTAAGGCTGGAAGACGTAATAAAACAAACAAAAAAACTCATATTCGAATCTATAGTATTAGTAAAGATGTATTACCTCAATGTATAAGCTATGTTACTGTGAACTTTAATCAAAACCTGTTCAGTAGTTTTTTCGTGAAAGAGCGACAAACAACCATCCATCATCATAAACTTTTATATTTATAATGTTTGTAATCGGATTTGAACGTCATAATGTTATCTTTGTTATTTACAGATTAAGTATATCAGTTTGAATAATGACGTATATTGGTAATATCCTTCGAATATCAATACAATAACTGGACCAAGTGAAAAGAATATCGTAAGTCTCAGAATGGAACAAAATTGATAAGATTGTTTATTGTCTATTGCGTAATCAGGAAACGATTGGTTCGTTTGGTTGTTAACTTTATTTTTGAAGTAATTGATAAATGAAAATTGTATTATATGTGACGTCTAAAATTTTGATTATATTTATGAACTAGCAGTGCCCGCGACTTCGTCCGCGTGGATCTTAATGCAAAAAAAAAAAACAGACTTTCGTTTATCGTGAACGCAATATTTTAGTAATGATGCGTGTCCAAATAAACAGACAGATATTTAAAAAAATAATTGAAATGTATTTTATTAGTTATTTCTAGACACTGGCAATATTTATTTTCATAAAAATCTAAAAGTACAGACACGTTAGATTTACATTCTAATTATATGTATAGATAGATATATAGAAGATACATAAATATAAATAAACATGTATAAATATTCAACAGTATGATGAGTTGAAGCTGTGATGGCATAGTTGACAGCGTGTTTGGATAAGCATTGGACGACGTAGGTTCAAATCCTTGCAACTAAGTCGGAACTTTTGGTGAAAAAAGATATCGTAATGACACAGAAAACTGACGTGAAGTAACAGTGCTTGCATTGTTGCATTTCGTTCGGTCAGTGAGAGCGCCGGAAACCCACCTCCCCCACCTCCCCACCCCTCCCACTTTCCCCTTCCCTTCCTCCCCCCTCCCCCTACACAGGTTGGCTACGCACTTGCGACTCCCCTGGTGTTGCAAGTGTCTATGGACGGTGGTGATCACTTACATCAGGTGACACACCTGTTCGTTTACCTCCTATGATATAAAAAAAAAAACCATAGCATGGTGGTAGGACTTTCTATAAGTCCCTCGGCCGCTACCTACCGACCTCGATTTGTAAAATCTGTCACCAAGCACCTGTTAGTGTGTTCCGGTAGCTGCATTTGAGAGCCAGACTCCCTCTAGGTTAGTTGTACTAACTTATTCACTTAAGTTTTAGCGTTTTGATCACAATCTCACCTGATATTGAATGACGATGTGTTTTAATATAGTAAACACGCTAAACTTAGAGGGGACTAGCTCTGAAATATAACTGAGAACATGCCAGCAGGTGCTTGCTGACAGAATTTCAACTTGAGAGTTGTAGCTAGCCGGCCGGGCTTTTTTTATTGTAGTACGGCAAAGTGACTGCACTATTGTAGCTAGCCGGCCGGGCTTTTTTTATTGTAGTACGGCAAAGTGACTGCACTATGCCTGATGGTAAGCACAGTACAATCCAAAAACAATGGCGATCACTGAGAGAAAAACTATCCATCGCCGGTCACCTCTGCCATGCCGGTCTGCGTAAGCCTACGTCCTACGTAGGCGATTCAAAGCGAACACAATTGCAAAGCGATTCGATGCGGTGACAAGCGAATTGAAAACAATGCGGTGCGACATAGCGGTTTTGTATCAGACAACGCAATCGACTCGGACAAACGCCGCTGCATCACATTCGCGTGACAATATCAAACCAATTGATCGCGTTTGCTTCGCGCCGTACCGTTCCCACTCCGGGTCTATGTTGGTCAAGTAGGGCACTTCAATACATGTCGCCTGTTTGTTTTTTTCGCGCCGCGCCGCACCGCTTAGCGATCGCTCAACTAGGGACACTGCGTAAGTGTCTGTTCACGTTACGCTTGAAGGACCCCATGTTATAGGAACGAGGAAACACACTGGCCGGGAGATAGTTCCACAGTTTTACGGTACGGCAAACCGAAAAGAAAGAAAATCACCGTACAAAAAGCTTTACATTTTCTATTTTATTGATAGTTTCTAATTTTGTCGTCGTGAATAAATGTAATCAGGCGCGATACTAAAACAACTCTATACTTACTTCGACTTTATGCATTAAATTACTGATCCTGAAGTCTCGGTGTACGAGTGCGCAACGTCGCAACGGTTCATAGTATTCCAAAAATTTCCTACCACCTTCAAAAGTTGAGAAAAAGTCTTTGAGTAGTTCTTTATTTTCCTCTCTGGTACTTTCAATTCCGGATAGTAAGATATTGTTCCAAAAACTTTTAGCTTGTTCATCATTCATAACCCACTCAAATTCAAAATCTTTGACCAAGTCCTTGAACTCTTCAGGTTCCGCAATCCCGTATGCGAAAGACAATGCGTGCAGCTTGGCCATCTCTTCTATCGCTGTAGCTGCGTACTCCCAGTCTATAGACTTGAGTCTATCATAAACAGTATATCCTTGTACGGTCAAATCTTCCAAGATCATTATTTCCTCCATCACTTTAATGCTGCTGCCATAATATTTTGGAATTTGAAGCTTATGTTCATCAGGAACGTTATTTATAATTTCCAAGTGTTGGTACTTCTTTAACAGTTGCGTGTAAGCCCTGTGTTCTACCTCGTAAACTCTCATTGGCATCGCCGTGCGCATTTTGTCACTGAGGACTGCAACTTTGGCGAACAAATTAATAACATCTTTATTGTCTGATGTGATTTTTACACTGTACAATACTGTTGTGAAATTTGCACCACCACTGGACACTGATTTAATATTAACAACAGGATTAATCAAGTTTAAAGCGTCAATAATATTTTCTAAATACTTTCGTAATATCTGTTCAGCGTCTGCCATGTTTTGTATTGTTCTTCCAACTGCGACTTAATCGATACACACTATCTATATGATTGTTGATTGAAGATGATTTGTGTTGTATTTTAGAATGTTTATCGGAGTTGCATTACTAAATGTAAATATAGTTGTTGATTGATATATTTATCACTAGCTGTTATCCATGGCTTCGTTTATGTAAATGTTTTGATATTCCATGTAGGAATTATGTATCTTTTTTATTAAAATTGGATTATATATTTTAAATTGAACATTACTGTTAAGTACTTATGATAATGCAATGATATGAAGCCTAGGTCTTTCCTAAGGTTCAGTGGTTTTTACAAAGTAACGGACAAACGTACAAAGGTACGTAAATATATAGCCTTATAATGATATGAATATTAATGTAAGGATATAAATACTTACATAATTAATTGTCGTTATTCGCGTTCTTCGTCGTTCATTATATTTTATACTTATTTACCAAAAAATTTAATACAGAGATTTCTGAATTGAAAGTTTTATCTTATATAACTAACTGTAAAACATTTTTTTATTAGGAAAATATATTATCAAAAAGTTCATGGTGCCACATAAACACTTATGTTAATAAAGACTGGTATTTATATAGATGGTGTTAATGTTATCAATTTTTTTCCCATAATGTACCCAGTTGGGTTCGTTACAATCATTCTTGATGAACTCCTCGATATACGTTTTCCAGAGGGCTGTTACTTGCAGGCATTTGCGGACGATGTGTTGCTCATAACACATAAAACTCGGGCTGATGAACTACAGCAGCTAACAAATAGTGCGCTACAGAAAATCTTCAATTGGGGTGACAGCGTTAAACTCACTTTTAACCCTTCTAACCGTTCACAGATGATTACTTTTACACCCAAAACCAAGGAAATTGAAATCACAATAAATAGCATCCCTTTGCCATTTGTTACCGAAATTAAACTTTTGAGAGTCATTGTAGATGAGAAATTGCTTTTCAATAAACATGTTAAACATATAATTGACAAAGCTACGCGCATATTTATAAGACTTTGCCTATTTTGCAGGCCAACTTGGGGTGCTCATCCCGAAAATGTCAGAGCTATATATCTTCATATGATAGAGCCGATTGTCACATACGCAGATGGAGTATGGGGAAAGGCGACTTCAAAAAAATGCATTAAGAAAAGACTGCTCAGTATGCAACGCAGTTTTGCCATTAAAATTATCAAAGCATTTAGGACAATTTCCACCACAGCAGCGCTGGCTCTTGCAGATCTCATACCTCTCGACCTCAAGGTTTTAGAGGTACACGCATTCGACCAAATTAAACTCATACGTATTACACATATTTCTCCACAAGATATTATGCTTGAACAACCAACACCTCGTCACCAGTTATTACACCCTGCGTTTAGAGTGTCCATCACTCCCTACATCCCTCCAAATAGCAGCAATACCACTCTCGATCACCCTGATACTATACTCAATATTTACACTAATGGCAGCAAGTTAAAAGATTCCTCCGTTGGAGCAGCTTTTGTCACCTATATGGGGGTCCAACAAATTTCTATCAATAAATATAAACTGCATAACTCATATTCAGTTTTTCAGGCTGAACTCTTTGCTATATACAAAGCCTGTTCTTGGGCTAACTCTAATCATCCGCATTTACATCTCTCCATATATTCTGATTCGCAGGCGGCCATATGGGCTTTGCGTGATCGAAGTAATACACACCCTCTGGTTTCCAAAACACATAAACTCATTAACACCCACATGCCTTACTTTGTACACCTGAAATGGGTCAGAAGTCACGCCGGCTCTATTGGAAACGAGGCAGCTGACGCCACAGCAAAACACGCTGCGGTTCTACATTCTGCGCCTAGCTATGCATTCTTCCCGATGAGTTTCTCCAAGCACGAAATTCGCGCTGAGCATCACAGGGTTTGGCAGGCTAGGTATGAAAACTCTCCTCAGGGTAGATACACTATTACACGTCTACCCAAATTGGAGGATATTACAAAATTACGTACATGTATTGGAATTTCATTCCATATGACATAAATATTAACTGGACATGGGTATTGTAAGCAATATCTTAATCGCTTTAAGATTATTGACGACAATACCTGCCCTTGTGATAACACATCTGTGTAAAACTTTGAACACTTGCTTCAAGATTGTCCTAGGTTTAGCACGAAGAGACTAGAGCACATATTGCTTTGTGATAATCTTCGTACATGTCCATAATATAGTTATCCATAATAATAAAGTTTATTTTCTATAACAATTTAACGATATCTACTCCGTTTCATAGACATTCGATTTCTACATGCATAACCTCTCCTATTCTCTAAGATATATTTGCAGTAAGTGAGCCTACGCCCACCTCTTATCCACTATTATTGATTATAAAGAATACTAAAATATTGTCTACTTACCCGCTTATTAATTATATCAACTGTTTTTGTCGTATCTATGAAGTCATAATAAAATTATTATTTTGTTAATATTAGTGCTCCTTATCACAACAATTTAACGTACATTATTCTTATGCAATAGGCAAAAATATATCAAAGATATTAGTTTCCTGCTGTTATTTATTCGTTCTCCATTATTATAATTAACAATGTTAATGATCGCTGAGGCTATCAAATAAGTATTACAGAATAAACAACACACCTCAAAGAGAAAGTAATTCACGTTGCTTATGCTGAAAGACTAAAAGGCTATACATACAAAGAATATTCATTTCAATCAATTTGTTACTGTCTCAAATTGCAATACAATACAGACGAGCCAATTTGCCAACATCATAATAAGTTATTATATATTATTACTAGCTGACCCGTGCAAATTCGTCTGCACCAAAAAGGTTATTACCGGTTCCAATTTTATTTCCAAACGCCAAAAATCTTAAAAAACCTAAAACCCGATTGTAGCGAAACTTATCGGATCCAATTGTGACTCGAAACTATACTATATATATTGGCAAGAAATGTCTTCCCGATATCCACTGGGTTGCTCCTTTGACCCTCACCTCCACGCCCCATTTACTATATAATATATATTTCCTTAAATAAAAAGTAATTTACTATACCTTTCTAACAGTGAAATAATTTTCAAAATCGGATCACTAGTATCAGAGATAGCCCCGAATATCCAAACTCATAAATTTCAACTTTTTAGTATTGGAGTTTCATGGATATGAATTCTACAATTGTCAGATTAGTCATGGGAGAGTCACTTTATAGATAATATTAAATTTTTATTATACAATTCAGTTCTTCTAGATTATACCACTGAGATACATAAAGACAAACACCATACTACAGACATCAGGCCTTAAATAAATATATATTTACATAACAGTTACTGTTAGTTATTGTGTTATGTTGAAGTTTAATTTTGTTAAAATACATGAAATTAGAGTATTGACGAAAGGAGAAAATACATGCCTTTGTGCCTTTGTTAAAATCAAACGGCCGTAGTATTGTTAGGTAAAATATCATACAATGAAATACTAAATTGGGGTAATCGAAAAAATGTGTTCTAGAGTTCCTTCATCCGACCCCTATACACATATTGATTTGTTGCTGATTCTGAACTTTGCAAGATGCACTGGAGAGCACTCAGTCTACAGATAGTAGACACAGCAAACTTACAACAGTTACGAAATTTATAAACCCATGGCTTATCAGGAATGTTATCCTAAATGGAAGCATAAGATTTGTCTTTAATTTGGTAAAATACATTCCAGTTTGAGTTCCATGATATTAACAAATCAGTCTTGTTTGGGGAGGATAAATCCTGAACATAGGTTTTATAATGATCGAAATATCCAGTCTGGATAGCTTCTTTAGCGATAAGATCAACAGGTTCATTACCCTGGATCACACTATGTCCTCATATCCACGCCAGAACTACATAAATTCCTAAAAAATTACATTGATACAAATGGAATTGATTAATTGTGATAACTGATGTTTCATTGAAATATGTGAAACATGTCTAAACAATATCAAATGTTTCCAAAAGCCCTTTTTTTCTCTAGAATACCCTCCAAAATTATTATCACAATCTGATCAGTAGTTTCGGCATGCATAGGGGACAAACATATAAATTTGATTTTTATATATAAAGAATAATGATAAATAAAACATTGAATGATCTGGGATAATCAAGTTAATAAAAGTTAATACATTAATAGGTAATCCTTGAGTAGGTTTGCTATTGAAATGAAAATTTTATTTGTGTATATATTATATACAGTCTCTCTCTCTCTCTGTCTTTCTCTATTATGACACCTGGTGACGCCGTTGCGCCGCCGACGTCACCGTAGGGCGCGGGGGTTTCTATGCTAATTTAAGTGGACTGTATATGCGGGGGTGCTATATTTGATATTCAACTATTGCGATCAGCTACGAAGAGGGAGACAAGGGTAGGAAGGAAACTTGGCACATACCTCGCGGCGCTGCAGTTTCCACGTGGCTAGCCGGCTAGGTGATTCTCGTTGCTTTCCACTGAGTTTTCTCCCACACAACACTTATTGTTTATAATATATGTCGGCACACAATATATGCGGAGCGATGCGTTTATTTCTCACTCGACCATGCGAAAATTCAAACTATTTGCATGCGGCGCGGACACAACAACTCTGACGATAGTAGCAGCAGCAGTGGCCGCGCGTCCGACGCGCGCGGCGCGTGCAACAACACTACATGATGATAGCAGTAGCAGCAGTGGCGGCGCGCCCGACGCGCCACCGAATATAAGTGCCATAGGAAGGGGAGCGGGGCTGGAAAGTGGCGTGATCTGATCACAATAATGCGGGAATTTCAAATATATATAAAGCGGCGCAACCAACACCTAACCTTTGTTACATAGACTCTACATATCCACAATACGTAAAAAAAAAATAAAAAAATCATCTCTACCACTTACTTTATCATAACCATCTTCAACTTGTATTAAAACTTTTTCATACTCCATTGTGTTGAAAAAAAATATAAATAAAAAAATCACTTGCCTGTAACTATTCGTCTAAGAGCTAGCAACGGTTTAATTTTAGAATGTTTTGTTTTTCACTAACTTTGAAACGCTACTAAAACTTGAAATTATTATAGCCAGAAATTTTTGTTATTAACAATAATGTGCCCGATGTTATTATTTGTAAATATAAAAAATATGTTCAAACCATGTTAAGATAGCTGTAATTTTAATAATATTTTATTTAGACATAAAAGAGGTTGGATTAAAAATAATATGTATAGAATAACTTAGCTATAGCTATAGTTTAGCGCAACACTGGCTGTATGATAAAGATAGCGATAATTGTGGCAGCGCCTGTTATAGATGCATGTATTCAAGATGGCGTCAGTCTCAAGTTATATGTATACGTTTATCGTTGTTTTTGTGTTTACAGTGAAATCTCAATATCATAATGGTTAATAAAATTAAATATGTTCTTTGTAATGGAAAAAATAAAATGGTTTGAAATGAATTATTTTATTTATAAAGAATATCATCGGGCACATTATTGTCAATAACAAAATTGTCTGGCAGTGATAAATTCATGATTTTAATAGCGTTAAAAAGTAACCGAAATGTTTTTTTCCTAAAATTATTTATAAATCAAAATTTTGACCTGTAAAGGTATGATGCGCATTAAAAAACACAACGTTAACCGTCTACCAGGTATCCTGAATCCTGTTTGGAAGGGCATAATATATCTTCATATTAAAGAACCAGCTTTTCTAAAATTCTCGTTCTTCCAACGCTGCTGGCTCTTGTACTAAGGTGTCGCAAAAAAGTCTAGTTACATTAACTACAATTTTTTGTCTTTCGTTATCCTGGGGAACCCCTTGCGTTTTATGGGACAAAAAGTATCCTAAATGTAACCTTGTAATATTAGTTATTACTGTGTCAAGTTTCGTTAAAATCGGTTCAGTACTTTCAGCGTGATGCGTGTTCACAGGGACAGACAGATAGACAGACAAAAACTTTAAAAGGGTTATTTTTGGCTTCTATGTCGATAACAAAGTCTACCCCGATTATAATTTTTAAAAATATTTAATGTACAGATTTGGCCTTGTTACAGTTTCCTCATAGTATATATTATAATAACATCTTTAAGCCATTGTTTCATTAGTTCCTTATACAGTGTAAGTGAGCATTGAGATAGTTATATGGTGGGTTAAGGTTCCAAATATGTTGCTGATGATAAACCTCATTTGACAAACTGTTAGTATTTATCTATCTAATGCATACGTTACATGTTACTTTAAGTGGCGTGTGTGTACTTACAGTTATTTTAAAAGAGCATTTCTATAATTGTACATGGTCTCACAATTTGATATGTCTTTAATACAATTAAAAAAAACACGGGCAGATCTGCGGGTGCAGCTAGTAATAAATAAAAATTGTGTGTCAGAGAAGGGCAACCAGTAGCACCATTATATAGTTGCGTAAAGATTTACTTTTGTATCAATTTAATTCAAAGTCATATATTAAAAAGAGATAGATGACGGTAATAATTTGATACTCTTAGTTATTCTTCTAGTTATTGTTCTGATCGGTATATTTTTTCAAATTTCAAATGTGACTGTTCTTTAGAAGGCCATAATTTGATAATTAGACATGATAGAGAAAAGAAATCGTGTATTCACATTCATACCTACTAGAAGTCCAATTAGGCTAAATATGAACGAATTTCAGAACCTCAACTTTTTTTCGTTGTCCGCTTCACATGAAATGCCCCTGTTTCTATACATTACGACATTGTAACACCTCTTATGATATCATTTAAAGTATTATAAGTTATTAGTTTACTAGTAATTTGTATCTATTATTGGTTGAATGTAACACTCTTCAGTATTATTGTTAAAATAGATTACTGTGGGAAAACTTCCAAACAAAGTCTCTATGTGACTTTATAAACATAATTTAACATTGAGATCTATTTTAAGGTGACATTTAGATGTTTACTTTGTAATAGTTTACCTAACAATGTATGAGATTCTAAATATGTTAGCTTTCGATCTGATAAGAAGACAAATTTGAAGCGAGGTTCAGTAGCTTTTTATTTATATTTTAGCACGACCAATTGACGATACTTGACCTTATCACTAGGAGATCTATAAACCATTGGCAGTCATCAGTGTGAAGTCAGCCTACAAGTGTCTTGGCAGCTAGATAATTTTATCTAATCCCAAAACACAATAAATTAAGAAAGAGATCCCGTGAAGGATTTATTACTCTGCATATATATAACATTTCATTGTGTTGGTCTCGAAACGCGATACGCTTAAACGTGCCATTATTGCGAGTGTATGATGGTGGCAATCCAAACGGACATATTAGTCGTGTCATCTCTATTCTAATGATTTAGTGGCAGCTAAAATGATAGTGAAAAATGACAATTATTCAGACACTCGTAATATAACTTTTTTTAACAATTCAAAGATACAATATATTTGGTTATTAGCATTGTTTAGTTATCAAACTATATGCGAGAGAAAAAGTCAGTTATACACCTAGGAATAGTTGCAGTTGGTAGACAGCGTCTATAGGAATTCCACTACTGACCACGCTGCTTACATCAAAGCAAGTTCAACATTGTTATGAAAGCATGTTAATTATATTTAAACTGTGATGAATTAATGCGTTCATTCACATTACAACGCCTGCACGTCGTATCCACGTGCAAAATTAAGGTGTTCTGTTTTATGCTTTATAGAGTTTCGCGTTAGACCACAATTACAGCTGTCAAATGAGATGATAATGATGAGCTATTTGAGATGGTAATACGTTAAACTTAGATAGAACTGACTTTACTTCACTTCACTGAGTTTACTATATATGTCTGCTAAGAAGTAGTGATAACATTTTACAAAAATAACTTTAAATCGGTAAGTATTATAGGGATTAAGTAAGTAGTAATCATAAAATTGATATTAAATAAAATTAAAAACAACCCTTAATTAGTTCAGAAAAAACAATCATTTTCATTTCATCAATCATTCATTTAGTATATAAATACAAATCGTTCCAATCAATACACATAAAATATAATAAAAGTTACTTCGTAATTAGGACCATTGGCTTCTGGAGCATGCTTTGATGTTACAAAGCTCAAGTACAACAGAAGACAAGGTTTGATTCTATAATAAAAGTTTTGTTGAACCCTAACTTATTGACATGCGCTTTTCTTCACTAGTCCACGAATCTTCGCCCCTTGACGACGTAAAATCGAATAGCCAATATGCCAGAGAGAACAGTTTGTGAGATAAAACCTTTGTTGTACTTTTGTTTGCTCTTTGGATATTATCATGACCTTCATCCTTCGTACAGGATTCGTTTACTGGCTAAACTGTACTGTCTACTCCTGTTTGGCGTTAACACTGCGATCTATTATATTGGAACGCGTATATTTCCTTGGCCTCTTATAAGCATATGTTATTTTCAATATGCATCAGCAGTTCTACTATCTTTAACATTTAAAAATAAACCTCTTATAGATTATTATAAATACGTGCCCCATATCGATGGAACACCTATTTCAAAGAAATTTATATCCTTGAATCGCATCGTTAGTAAACTGATCCCTATTGTTCTCATCGTAGAAACGATATTTTTAGTGTTCGTGTATTGCGTTGAGTTGGAAACAAATAATATATTTATCATAATTCTTTCCTTTACATCGACATTAACCAAACAAATAGGGATGCTACCGATTATGTTGATTTTTCTATTACTTTACTACCGAGTGAAGATTATGCGAGAGACATTGGAAACAGACGGCTTCGATAATACACCGCGACGTAGATTCCAACCAAGGAGATATGTTCAGATGTATGAGACTGTAATGAACACTCTTAAGAATACGGAACTTTTCGTCAATGTAACGGTAAATATATATGGCTTTATTTGTTTGTATATATTTCCAAGATAGTATAAAAACTCTAACACTTTATTCAGCGCACGTCGAGATAGTCCTGAGTTTTTTTTCAACTTACTTAGTATTTATCATTATACTTCGACCCATTTAAGCAGTATCGTTAAAAAATTATAGCCTATGATATCGTATTCTATTATATAAGCAACTGTAAAATGCTATCAACATTCGTTAAGTAATTCTTGTGTAAAGGAGTTACAAACCTCGCTGTATTATCATAACATTTATAATTTATAATATTTAAATCACAACAAATGACTAAAAAAAGGATAAAATAAATATCTGTGAAGTAGATGTAACCTATAATTTGATGACATGTAGATGTTAGTTGTATCCGTAGATGAAATTGGTGTTAATCTTGCAGTGAATTTAAAACAATCAGAATTGACTACTTAAAAAATATCACATACCTTTCATTATTTACAACTTTGCCTTTATTGATTTTATATGTTTCAAATGAATAATATCAAACGGATGCAATGTCGCGAATGCAATAGGAACGCTATTGAACAAGTCTCGTAATATTTTAATTTTGACATTACTATTTACAGGGTGCTATTCTGTTGAGCTGTTTGTTGGTGTTATTTTTCAGTGAACTATTCTTAATACTGTCTGTTAGTCAAGAAGTAAGTATGTTTTAAAATCTGTTCTTGATAATCTATATAGACGTATTATGTTCCGGAATAACCTTTTGTGGAACAAGTTAAACACGTCTATTAAATATATCCACGAGATACCAATGAATGATTACTACGTCGCAATCTTTAATTTGTATACATGCGAGCTTAATGCCACAGCACACGTTCTTTCTGTTGTTGAGTCTAGAATGAATACTAAGATTATCTGGCATAGAATAATAAATAAAGAAATAGGGAAAAAAATGATAATTTGCTTATTCCGAATTTTGACGGAGTATATATTCCAAATAGTTTAGAGTTAGCAACTGCTTTTCATTGGTTTCATGTGAAGTAGAGATTATAAAAATCGATAGCATGCTTCTTAGTGTTCTAGTCTGTCTATTATAGCTCTCAGCATCAACATTATAATACTTATTAGTATTCTTAAATCACGTTTTATCTATTTTTTTTCAGAGACTCAATGCTTACGTTATATCTTTCGCACGCCTAAGCCTGGAATACATTTTAGAATTTCAAATGATCATTATATCAGCTGTTCTGTTTGATTTAGTCAAAGATAATTTACAGAAGATGATGGTTACTGTTGTTGAGAAGCGGATGAATTGCAAGAGTGAGTGTTGTTTTTTTTTTTAATAATATTATATTTATTTCCTCGCTTGACTACACATAAAACTTTAGCTTTTATCACGCGCAATAAAAAAAAATCATACTTTAAACTTATTAACAATTTTCAACTGTATTATTTTTAGCTGTAGTGAAAAAAATAATATAACACTATTTAAATTAGCTCGACCATAGTAACGATTATATTAAAATTTTCGAAGATATCTCGTTATACGGTCTGTTCAAGATAATTGTTCAACATATGTTAGTTTGTCGTTAAGAGATGGCGCCACAGTACAGTTAGATCGCGCTTTCATAACAGTACAGTTAGGTCGCTGTCTTTTAACGACATGCGGTTGTCGATCGGACATAATTCAATTAGCCAGGTGCCCCCAAATCCTCAACTGTCCTTTTGTCTGAGTCGTTGTCTTTGTTGTTTTGTTCATTGTGGTCGTGTTGGTCGAAAAGTATCGGTCGACAAAATTTCCGTAAACACGGCTATCAAATTCCTCATAAGATTTACTGAAAACTCTACGAGGATAAACCTTTTCGTATAGCAGAGTTTTGAGTGGGACATTGGTCTGCTTTTTTCTATTGTCCTTTATTATTTTATATAATATTTTACGTTGTTTTGCCACGTTGATTATCGTGGAAAAATGAAAATGGACTAGAAATAATATAATAACATTCAACATGCAGTTTGAGATGTTATAAAAGCTCGTTGCAAGGTTCTATAACAGTCGCGACCATCTTGTTATGGCATTGATTTTTTGCTAACTTGATTGCTAACTTTGTGAAGTGACACTTAATAATATCAGTAATCATCTTCAATAAAGATAATTGATTACAATAGTAGGTAGCAATTTCATATAACCAACACGTTTAAGCGGTTACGCTAAAGACTGAATTTCCAAAAATGATAAATATTTTCTTACATTCATTTTCATATCTGAAACTACAAACTGTCGTTTTAGATGTTGTAGCTGTTGTTTAGAACTGCATTTGCTTCAAAGTTGTGACCAAGGACTACATATTGTAGATTTTTGTGGCAAAATATAAATACAGGGTGAAACATTACGCGAGCGCTAGCGATATCTGAAAATGTCCTCCTCTCTTAACTTCCATTAAAACAAAACTGTGAACTTGTATAGATTTGTTAGGAATAAATAAATAAAACAAAAGGTAAATCCTATCGAATATCATGGCTTCTCTTATCGATGACTGAGATATTTCTCTAAACTGGTCATAGATAGTATTTTAACGGTTTTAAGTGGCTTTCCGTGGTGTAATCCGAAACAGTATTTTTGCATTTGATTTATTCATGTGAAATTTAATAACTGTTTCAGATGAACGGGAACGCGATGAGATACAGACGCTGTACCAACTGATGCGAACTCGTCCCTACGTTTATACACTGGCGCAGGTCTTACCGCTCCAATTAAGCTCTCTACTTAGCTTCATTTCCTACGTTATAACGACGTTGATCGCGATATTGCAGATCAAACGGCTTGCCTTCTAAAATTCTGCAAATATTTGGAAGGTACTGTATCGCTCCAGTTCGATAAAGAAATGTATGCATAAAATACTTTGCCTCGAACTAATAAATATTTTATTAACATAAAGGATCATCCACCAAACGTAGGACTTTACGTTAGCACCGATTCCCTTCGTCATAATATGAGCAGGACGACTTTAGAATAATAACAAATTGTCTGCCTGAAGACAATGCAATGTGAAAGCTTTGTTATATTGCTTCCTTGAGACTTATCGCGTTTTGAATTTAGTTGATTTTCTGGTATCTACTTTAGCGTAACAATATGCTTTATATATGCTACAGATTTTCTTGCACCAACCGTTCGTAGTTATTCACAATCGCAGTGGAGACGTTGGCGTCGGTCTCTATATTGCAAATGAATATATTCAACCAATTCATATTTTTCACTAGACGAATATGGAAGCTTAATATAGCGTTGAGTAAGGAATGGTAATTGTATTAAACCAAATTGCAACCATCATACTTCAGGTATAGCTTCCGCCATAGTGCCACGGTTAAGCGTGACGTGTTCCGGGAGAAACCTGTGTATATACATGTATATACAGTAATTAAGCGGGGTGGCCGGATCAGACTAGCACGCTACCATAATACATATGATGATAACCATGCAGCAGTGACTCTCTCTTCATCAGTACATATCTAGCTGACGAAAGGCACGCAGACCACCGTGACTGTTACTACCACCGACGGAGATCAAATCTATTTATGGCCCCCATTCTGTTTGAATTGCCTTAAGCTTATCATCAGGTACAGACTTATAACTTTGTCGTATCACAACAAAACACAATTGAAAAATCGTTGTGTTATCGTGAAGGCATTGTTAGAAAATATTAGGTCTTTACCTATGAAATTGCCGTTTTGTATGAAAAAATTTAAACGAATTTTTTTCATGTATTTTTTATTTGTATTAATCGAAGTAATCACCCATGCAATCAATGCATCTTTGCCAACGCAGTGGCAGTTTATTGATGCCCTTCTTAAAGTCAGCTGGACGGGAGGCAACAAATTCTTCAAAGGCATTTTGTACTGCCTCTCGGGTATTGAATTTTTTCCCGCCAAGGAGTTATCCAAATTCTGGAAAAAGTAGTAGTCTGTAGGCGCAAGGTCTGGTAAGTAGGGCGGATGACGGAGAACTTCCAACCCCAGTTCTTGCAACTTGGAGACCGTCTACTGTGCAGTATGAGGTCGCGCGTTGTCGTGCAGGAGCAGCGGAGACGAGCGATTGACCAATGCTGGTTGGAGATGTGCCAGCTTCTCCATCATTGTGTTCAGTTGTTCACAGTACACATCTGCAGTAATGCTCACCCCGTTTGGTAAGAAGCTGTGATGAATCACACCGACGCTAGACCACCAAACAGTGACCATCACTTTATAGGGGTAAGTTTTCGTTTAGGGCATTGTTTAGGTGCTGAACCAGGATCCAACCAACTTGCTGAGCGCTTGCGGTTATCAAACAGAATCCATTTTTCATCGCAGGTAACAATGCGGTTCAAAATTCCTTCATTTGTGTGTCTGTTGAGCAGTGCAAGACACGTCTCGACGCGTACTTCTCGCTGGCGATCATTGAGTTCGTGGGGCACCCATTTGTCAAGCTTTTTTACCTTGCCAATTTGACGCAAATGGACCAATATTGTTTTGACGCTAACGTCGAAAGCTGCTGCTAATTCAGCCGTAGATTGTGTATCATCAGCTTCCACAATCGCCTTTAATTCGTCATTATCGACCAAAGTCTTCGGACAACCGCGAGGTTCATTTTTCAGGTCGAAATTCCCAGAACGGAAGCGAGCAAACCAATAACAGGTGATGCGTTGGTTTGTAGTGTTAGCTCCGTATACGTCGTTGATGTTGCGTACCGCTTGTGCCGCGTTGCTGCCACGACGGTACTCATATTCCATAATTACTCGAATTTTTAACGTGTCCATGATAACAAAAAAGATTGAAATGCGATGAAAATGTAACACTAATCAATAAACAAATGACTACTTTTGGAAAAAGAATTCCATGTTTTTAAAATAAAATTAATTTGAAATTAGAATTCTTAGCCAAACAAAAATTATTTTGATTTGAAATGGCCAGTACTGCCGAACGGCAATTTCATAGGTAAAGACCTATTATATGTATTTTCAGTACGGGGTTAGTTTTTAAATTACTTCAATTATTTTGAAAGAACTTCTTTAACGGGGCTTATTAAAGAGTTGACTCGTGAGCTGCGATGTGAGGAGCCTCCTCGTAGTGTATCCTGAACAACGTGGATCGCTTCTCGGTCTTCGGCTGATACAGAGAAAGGTAGGGGTGGGCGCTTTGTCTAGCATCCTTCTTCTTTTCTGAATGAACGGAAGGCGCCAGCTATCCCTGGGCATCTTGGGCATGTTGTCTCATTTGCCAGACCTACCAACAAATGCTAATCTCGTCGTTTTCTTTGGAGTGTGGTGGTTATTTTTCGAGGCCTAAAATGGGAGCAAGGGCCTTAGTTTGACTAGCAGGACCGCCATAAGACAACACATTCTAAAAGATAAGCGCTAGGGGATGCGTGTCTGAAGGGTAGATCAGTCCCTAGTGCGACCTCTATCGGAAAGCCAGACTCTCTCGATGATTTACGTTAGGCTTACGCAAATACAGGGATCACGCCTAGGTGGAACTTTATTTCTCTCATATTAGTGGGAACAAAAGACGCCCTATAAATCTTCATTTTAATTTTAGGTTCAAGAAGCCTTATTACCTCATACGTCTAAAATTCGCGTACTTACCTAGGTGTGGCAAAAACCTAACTATTCTAGCCATCAAGGACGTCGAACCTCTCTATTCGAAGACTACGAAAGGTTCTAGTGTTTTTTTTAGAGATCACTAGCGCCAAAGGTTATGAGCAAGCCGATAGATTGGTACGGAGCCACAGGTGATCTTGGTGGACATCGCTACTATAGAAAGATCCATAAAGTGGACTAACGGTCATATCGTCGGCTTAGGTGACTGTCATCGGGAATGAGGTACTCGCGATGGTATTTTCAAAGACGTAGTCTGTAACAACCTTAATAAAGTCCGGCAACATACGTATCATAGGAAGTAGCATGTTTAATATTCCCATGTCTTTTCGATCACTTCTGTTAAGCTGCTTGTGGAATACAGACGCCGTTTCGTGGACTGGAGCGTGACCCAGATCTATTTTTGGCAAAGCCCACGCGTTATACCAGATGCACGGGTGGATGTTATATCTGCCAATTTTGTTCCTCTATATGAGCTACTTTTGTTTCCGGTGTCGGCAACCCGGCCGCAAGGCCCTCTATTGTGTGGCTAGTTATATGTTTAAAGATTTATTCGTGTCAGTGGACACGGAATCGAAACTAATTTTGGCTTAAATTATCATTAGTTTTATTAACTTGTATAGCATGCACATTGAATTGATTGTTATTTGGATACCGTTGAGTTTCGTGAACACGACACTTTGTTATTTTTATGTTTAAAATTCATTTACTATATGTTCGCGTTCTTTGCAAAGATTATGTACATAATATTTTATTTGAATTACAATGATATCTATTTATTATTATAGCAGTAAGATTATTGTTGGTTTTTATAATAATATGTGTTTTGATTGTTATTAGGATTACTTTTATTAATTAGTGATCTCAAACTAAAACTTACTTGGTGTAGTTAGGATATATTTTGATAATATTCACAAGCACTGTGACTACTTTTATGGAAAATTAAGCACTGTTTGTTTACACGTGACAATAGTTTGGATAAGTTATATAATTTTTGATCTTCATTGGTGCCTGTAATTGCTTGAGATAATGGTTTAGGGTTTCCACACTGTACTATGTGTGAAAATTTAGAGTCTATACCCAACAAAAATGTGTTAAAAACCAAATCTTCTAAAGCGGCAAGGTTACTAGGGAGCCGATTTTTAATATCACAGCTATAACGAATGTCGCTTGAAGACATATACATGTATACGTACATATAGTCTAACATCGTCAGAAGTCAACTGTTTTAGTACAGATTTGGAAATTGTGTCATATATGTTACGAGTTTTTTTTCTTCCAAAAGTAGATTTTAAAAACTGTTTAATATTACCCCAAATGTCAATTTTTTTCAAGTAAATTTCTTTGTGTCAAATATCATTCAGAAAGATACAAAAATTGAGAATATTCAAAACGTAGAAAAAAAAACAATTTTTTTACATGTAAAGTTAATTTGTTTGAATATGTAGATTAATAAACTATATATTACTTTTAATACTTGGGGATCGTGCGGTCAATGGATTTCAACGGATAATTTATGCTGTGGACTAGAGGGCCCGGAATATCATCGTTCTACGTAATCCGCGCAGAGGGCGATGGTCCTTAGAATCATCTACGCGTATCACACGATCTCTCTTGAGGCGACCTCTCTTGGCTGAATCTCTTCCATGGGATCTGGAAGCGTAATTCGCGTCACTATGCTAGAAGCGCGGGGAAGTGCTGGAGCGAGTACTAAAACGTGCCTCTCTTGAAATCAAGAAAACGTTTATCATATTTGGTATTTTACTCTGACATACGCTTCTTTATATTGTATTTTATAGTATTTATTTATAAACTTGAATCGGTTACAATATATTAAAACGTATATAGAACCACGCAACTTATATTTAGAGTGTATAACTCTCATAAGAAAATACTCTATCCGTAAAAAAATTGTCCACGTACTTAATGTCTACAACCTGTAATGTGTCTCGGCTTGGAGCACATGTGCGTCACCAAACGTATAAATAACTTAGTCATTTTCTATGTTATCAGTAATAATATATCAGAAGATTAAATTAATAAAACATTTAGTTCAGCACCATCTAAGATTTTTTGTGAAAAGTTCTTATTTTCGTTACTATTTGTAATTGAAATCACGTAAAAATAAAATACTTCAAATTAATATTATTTCGTTTCAATCCAGTCCATAATATATTTGTCTGGGTTTGTATGTTTATAAGTAATGCGATATTGCTTTCAAATAGCAGAATATTTTTCGGCAAATCCAGACTAGATTACAGACTGACCCAGACTTTTCAGTGAAAAAAAAAACATATTTCTATAGATTTCTCGTCATATGAAAACAGCAATGCAACATGGGCCTGCGTGGTGTTTAGAGATAGAAAAGTGGCTTTTGGCTCAGTCGGGTGACTCTTGGAGGCTGGATTTGTTATTGAAAAAAAATCTTTATTTTATAAAAACGTTTATTTTTGTCATAAAAAAATGTTAATTTATTATAGTGTTTCAGTTGATTGATGTTGTGACTGTATCGATAGTCGTATTAATGGGTATAAGTGCCGACAAAAATTATTTTATCTTCATATAATATGAGGTATATAAAGGGGTGGTTGACCTTGAAATCTATTAGTTTTGGAGGTGTTGTTAGATATGCTGAGGCTCCCTCACCAAATCCTGGAAATGAAAAGCCATTCATAAATGATGTAAGAAAAACTCTATAATCAGCTAACAGTTGGATTACCTTCGATAAATATCAATGGCAAATATAACAACAAACATAAGAAGATAAGAGATAGAACTGCAGCATTGTGTGTAGTTATTTATAGATAGTGACCAGTTAACACTAGACAAATCCTCACACAGTTTGCTACCGCGACTACAACCCATACTCTTGTTTATATTTCTACTAGCGGGCTCGGCAGACGTTGTCCCGCCCTGATTATAAAAAAATCCTTGACAAATTATATACCAAAACGTTCCTCGTGAATCACTTTATCTACTGGTGAAAACCGCTTGAAAATCCGTTCAGTAGTTTTTGAGTTTATCGCGAACAGACAGACAGACAGACGCGGTAGGGGACTTTGTTTTATTATGTATTTCTATAATATAATATACAATATTGGTTTTTAAGTAAAAACTTCTTTAAACGCGTTGAGTGGTATTTTAGCAGGAGATAAATTTATAATTTCGCGTCATGACATGCTACGTAAGCATATATTACGCTTGCGCGGCTTGCGTCAGACTAGCGACGCGTAGTATAGGGGTCTGAGTACATATAATACTGATATTTCGCATCACATCATACGTTTGGTTGATTAATAGACTTTATAAAAATGTATATAATTACTGCTCCGAGTGCCAATAGATATGAAAACCACACTAATGTTAATAAATTCTATAAAGTTTTGTAGGTAGAGCCACGCTGGAACTATTACTGATTTCTGCATGAATGGGTCGACTCCCCCGGGGTACTACCACCCGACCCACAGAAAACCGACACGACGTGAAGTAACAGTGCTCGCATTTTTGCGTTTCATTCGGTCAGTGAGAGCGCCGGAAGCCCACCTCTCCTCCCCCCTTCTCCCCTACACTCCTGTCCCCCTCCCCCTTCCCCCAAACACAGGCTGGCAACGCGCTTGCGACTCCCCTGGTGTTACAAGTGTCTATGGACGGCGGTGATCACTTAACATCAGGTGACCCACCTGTTTGCATCCTATGATATTTAAAAAAAAATGCTTAAATTTAAATATTGTCGTTTGCACTATAATTAGTATGTAAATTCAAAGAGAACACATTTATTTCATTGTTTTGAGTTTTCATTTCTATCGGCAGTTTTTATGACTGCCTCGACTTTTTTAATTAGATAAAGATCGTGATTAAATGCAGTGATTTTTTAATGACGACAAAATAATAACAAAATAGCAGCGTTTTATTAAATACTAGCTGTGCCCGCAACTTCGTCCGCGTGGAACCTTATTTAAAAAACAGTGATTAATAAAGCCATCTGAATGTATTAAGTCCATTTACTTATGTACTTCTCTCATACTTATGCCGCGTCGTCATTAAAATTACAATAACTTTTGATAGAGTGAACCGATTTTAATGAAACAAAGACTAAGTAATTCTCGAAGATATGCTTTATCATTTTCTTTATGTGGTTTTATTGTGAACCCAGTACTTTAGCAGAGATGCTTGTTCATACAAACAGACAGACAGACAGACATTTCTAAAAATGATTGAAATGTATTTTATTACTTATTCCTAGACACCTGCAACGATTTTTTTTTTCATTTTTTACATTCTTATTATATGTATAGATATATTAAAGTATACAGATTAATTTTAAAAAAAAAGTCGCAGCAGTCATAAGAACTGCCGATAGAAATGAAAACTCAAACAATGAAATAATTGTTTTCTCTTTTGAATTTTTAAATTAAGTATAGTATGAATAATTTAAATTTCACAATTTGTAAATTGAAATTATGAACATTAGCCTGGTTTTCACATGTGTTGTCACTCCTAACAATAATTATATACATTTTTATAAAGTTTAATTTTTAATTAATTTGTAATCAAATTTAATAATAATTTTTAATCAATCAGACGTATAATAACCTATAAAATATCAATACTACGTGTACACAGGCCGCTATACTACGCGTGGCTAATTTGGCGCAAGCGCAATACGTCACGAACATGTCGAGGGCATCGGTGACGCGAACCCATAAGTATTCCCCCGATAAATAAGTCAATGTTGGATACATGCGAATAGATTCATATAAAATGTTCTGCCACTAAACTATAACTATAACTAAACTTATATGCGAAACCAATCCTTACTTCCCGGCGGAGTGGTGATGAAGGAATAAGGATTTTCATCAGTAAGTGTCTGAAAAACTCTTTTTAAGTTGACCAAGATATGGTGGGTGTCCAACGCATCCTATTACCCAAATATAAAAAGGATTTATCATGTAAATTTTCATTAAATTTCAGATAAAACAACTGCTCAAGTGCCATAACCGTAAAAATAGAGCTAATGGCAGCTACGGTAGCGACGCTCCGTATTGATCTGTATTCGAACAGAACTTATAATTTTAAACAGATAGACTTACCAGTTTTATAGAGATGTGCTGAGTAGCCAAGTACATCGTAAGGATAACAGAAAACAGATCGTACTAACAAATTTTGTTATTTATTTAGGTAAACGCTTTATATGCGCATACTCTTGTAGGGAGATTAGTAAGAACTAATTGATTTGACTTGAATTTGAGTCATAATTATAGATTTACTTTTAATATATAAAAATTTACATACCATGAGGAACTCCATGGATGTTTTATCGATTGCATCTCCTAATGGAGTTCTGATATACGCGTGTACGTTGCACACTGCAGTTATTGCTAAATGTATGTTAAAATATTTTAAACAAATAAATAAAAATCATGAAATTTTCTACAGATATTACATAGCATTTCACAATTTAAAAAATCGGAATCTTACAGTATTAATACTGGCTAATACCTTATGGGATAGTTCATACTAACGTACTACGGTATTGTTTTTATTAAAAATGTTTACAGAAAAGTTTGCGATAATATATGATATACACTTAAATATTTACAGAAGCAACCATTTGTATCTCTTACATATTATTGGGAAATGATGGGTGAGAATCCATATATTGAATTAAAAAATTGTTTGACGCTAAAAACTGATCTTATATATACACATACATACATAAGGGTCCTTATAATATAATAATAGGATCGAAAATGTTGATTTTTTTTCGCTCTTACCCTAAAATATCATAAAATATAATCAAACAAAAATCTGATCAAACTATCGCTCTTAATATCAATTTGAAGAGGTCCTCCATCGAATTTTACATTTTCGCATTCAAATAATAGAATCCAATAAAAATATTTTCCATATAACTGGATGATATCACCCATGTAATTTTGTTGTAAATTTGATACTCTACAAATTAGTACTAATTTTTTGCCCAATCGTGAATATTTTGATTAATAAAAGCAAAAAATTAAAATAAAATTAAACTTTACAAGTTTGTAACTTTGTTGTTATTAATGATAAGGAAAAATCATTAGAGACTTTTCTACAGAGCGTCAAAAGAAATACAAAATTGCCATTTCAGTTTTTGTTTTATATTTGATAGTTTAGCCACAAAATATAAATTTCAAAGATCCCTAGAAACTTGAATATATTATTAACGATAGAATATAGACTCAATAAAAAATTTGTCAATAATTTATCGTTTAATAAGACCTATCCATTCATTTTATCAAAATAAAGTTCTATACAGTTTGCAGGTGACAATAATGTAAAAAACAATTTTTTCCTATGTTATTTAAAAGAGGAATATTGATGTTCGATGGAGGATCTCTTAAGATTGAAATTAAGTGAGGTCTTTTGGACAGAATTTTTGTTTGAATATAACCTACGATATTTTGGGGTGAGAGCAAAAAAAACGACTTTTGTGGGCACATCCTGACATTGCGCTAAAAAAGAAATACTGAAAGACTCGTATAATTTATTTGATGTAGTTGATTTTCATGGATCACCATGATAGTTTATGAATGAACTAGCTTCTACCTCGCAATTTCCCTTGCTTAAATGTAGGTGTAGCCTCTCCTCCGAGAACAATGATTTTATTCTGAGCTTTACACATGTATGCAAAAATTCATTATGTTCGGTTGAGTAGTTAAGCGTAACAAAACAAACAAGCTCACTTTCACATTTATAATATTAGTTAGGATTGGCTCACTAAGCAAAAAAATCTTGATCATCTTGACTTGTCCGCTCGTACTCTACGACCACTCTACAATGTGTCTATTGTAAACTGAGTCTAGAGTCGGAGACATTAATCCTATAAGGTTACTTTAATATATATACCTTTTGTTGTTTGGTACAATTACTCCAATTTTAATTATAATTACCTACATAAATCTGCAACGGGAGAACCAACAAGCACATTCTTGAGTGTATTGTTAATTGAATCACCGACATATTATAGTAAATACTGTCTATATCACTTGTGTGTTATGTTCATATTTTTACATCGTTTAAACCTTTTAGTGTTTACCCACAATGTCACCTGATGTTCAATCATGATGTGATTTTAAATGATATACAACCTACAATATGAAGCGCTCGCTCTCAAGTGCAGCTGCTGGAACATATTTATAGGTATTGCATGCAAGATCTTATGAAAGCTCTATGAAAGATTCTATAAAAGTCACGACCATGTTGTTTTTCTGTTTGTTTTGTTTCACTGAGAGTTTTTCAAATAGAAATTGCCTGAAGTCGTTAACTATAAAAAGTGACATATTTATTCACTTAATAACATCAGTTGTTATTAAGTGAATAAATATGTCACTCACTCTCACACTCATATCAATGGGCTTCGATAAAGATAATAGATTGCGATAGTACAAAAATTTCATTTTAAATGTAATTGACGTTTCAGATGTACGGCAACGCGGTGAGATACAGACGCTGTTCCTTCAACCATCTGTACTCGTCCCTACGTTTACACACTGGTAGTCCGAGCTAAACTAAAGACTCCGAGCCGGCTGTTTAGCTGGCACATTGCGTCCAGGTGGTATTGACGGACGTCGCTATTGTACGAACACCCGTAAAGCGGGCGAACGTCCTTAACATGGGCTTAGATGAATATGAAATTCTCAACATTCTCCGGAGATGAGGTCCTGGCGGTAGGTTTAGCGAAGGTGCAGTGTGTGGCAACTTTAAGAAAGACTGACACCATACCTACATATCATTATGGCATGGATAGTAATTACATGTGCTATTCGATCACTCCTGTTAAGTTGCTTGAGGAAGGTAGGCGTCTTCTCGTGTGCTGATGATTGACCCAGGTTCTCCTTTTGGAGGTCGAGCTCCTGCATTATGTCTAATGTATAGGCGTGGACTACATTCGGCGACTTTCGTGGTTACTGGTCGAAAAGAGCAGCCTTTGTTCCCGGTGTGGGTAGTCCAAACACAAGGCGTTTCAGTCTACGACTGATTATACCAAGTGACTGTTCACACCGTTCAATCGTCTAGTAGTTCATGGTCACACTTAACATATAAAATAATAATATCAAAACATATTAATTAACAACAAAGATAACCTTAGTTAACGTTTGTTCTAAAACTGTTACAAGTATGGGAACGACATTTTTATAAGTGAAAAAATCACACCTAGGTTCAATGAACAGATTTGAATGTGCGCTTTTCAAGGTCAACCATTACGTAACCGCTTATTGTAGGAATGTCGCACGGGCGAAAAATGGGAAACGGGGCGTGGGCCGAGGTGTGGGACACGGGCTGGACTGCGCGGCACGGTATAATTCACCACTTCCTTATTTATTACACTAGTTTGTTTTTGCATAAATCACGTGATGTTGAGTGTATACCAGTTTTGCTATATTCTCGAGATAATTAGGTCAAATATCAAGCATATTATTTTAAATGATTTAGAACTAGAAACGACTATTGATTGTCCTGTAAAAATATTGCTGGCGTCTAACCTAACACCCAGTATATATTTTAGGAGAACGGGTCTTATAATATACATATTTATTCGTGTTAATATATTTATTGTCAGGTTTCAGTAGACACGAAACCGAAGCTTAGTTTGGTTTATATTATCTGTATAATATTGTACTTGTATAGCATACACATTGGGTTGCTTATTATTTGTAATTTTGATAGGGCTTGGTGCGTGGTGATTTTTATTATTATTTGAAGATCTCAAACTGAAATGTACTCGATATAGTTAAGATATACTTTGAAAACAAATTGTGAATACAACAATTGTGACTACTTTAATGGTAAATTGAGTACTATTTATTTACACGCAGTGATAGTATGATTATATTATATAGTTTTTGATATTCAATAGGTTTCTACACCGTACTGTGTGTGAAAAGCTAGAGTTCATACTTGACAAAAATGTATTAAGAACTAAATCTTCCATAGCGATAAGTCTACCGGAGACGGAGGGCCAATAATATCATCGCGATGGCAGTTACACGTGATCTCTTGAAATCGAAAAGTCGTTTATAATAATTGCTATTATACTCCGATATACTGTTCTTTATATCGTATTTAATTTATTAGTAGTACCTATTTGTACGAGCAATTGTACCTATTTTAATTATTAAGCAATATTACTTTTATGTATAATACATTTTGAACGAAAAATAAATCAGTGAACATTAAACACTCGACGGAATCGGTTATATCATTTCGCTAATCCGTCTATCATTTTTATATATCATTTTCTATCAAGAATCACTATCAATATCACTATCAAATATCAGCATCAAGCTATCACAATACTTTAATACCCTACAGTATTTTTGGTCCTTCGAGATAAAAAAATAACTGCCTATTGCTTCTGGAATTAGGACATCGATCACGTCACGTCGCGTCGTGTCATTTACATTGCCTTCAATCATTGTGGATGTTTTGGTGTTCCTGAAGAACAGTCGGTACAGTTTAACATTTATCGTCAAGAACAAATTATTATTATCATAAACATCAGTCTAGTGTACTTATCATCTCAAAGGCTTGACCGGCCTCCCACAAGCGGGTCCCACCGGAAAAGTTGAGACGTTAACGCATATATCGTAATATACTCCGTTAAATTGAAAAAGGCGCGCCCCCTGCCCCTCTGGCTGGGAGGTCTGTAATGTCTTCTCCCGCCCGCTCCCCTCCTCAGGCCCCGGTATGGCCCGGTTAGACTCCCTCGAACGCGAACATGCTCGGTTTCGCCAATTCGTGTCAAATTGCTGCCTGAAAGCCGTCTCGGAGTACGATCGCTTCTGTAGGGAAGCGTTATCTTCCAAATTGGCGGTCCCCCGCCCACAGTCCTACCCAATCCAGTCTTTCCAATGATTAACTCCTTTTCCATACTCTCGCAGGAAAATCCGACTGCTGAAGAAGCAGACACCCCCTCCGTTTCCGTCCCAGACGCGGAAGGCTCCAATATGGAGCTGGACTCGTTGAACGATGGCTTCACCACAGTCTCGCGCCGCCAGCGCAATAAGCGCGTTAACATCTCTTCCGACAATGAAGGCCCTAAGCGCTCAAAACTCCTAAACTTTGATGGCGCGAAAGTGCCAAAAACGACACCCATGCCATCTAGACCGGCTTCACCTCAAGCTGCGGAACCCGCAGTCACGAGTAAGAAGCCCCGCTCACCGCCTCCCGTTACGATACAAGATAAAGCATCCTGGGTTGAGTGGGTTGAGACTTCACAACTGCTGGAAGCAGCAAAGATCCCCCACACCTCTGCCGTGGATACCCCTATCGGTATTCGGGTGAAGGTCCCGAACTCTACCGTCCATTGCGACCTGACCTCAATGTGTGAAGCGCTGTGTCTTCTTCCTCATGGCAATGATAATTAATTTGTGCAAACGAATTAGATATTATTTGTAAGTGATTAATTGGTTACCTATTGTTCCAAATAGTCTAAATTAATAGTAATTAATTATTATTTTATGTTGAGATATCACGATATTATTACAATGGGGTGGTTGAGTGAGTTACTAATTGTTTTGTGTTGAGATATGACGATGTTATTATGGTGGAGTGGTTTAGTTAGTTATAAACGAGCAACATAAAGTTGGGTTGAGGATTTTTTGGACGATCATTGTCGGGTGACGTTGTGGAGAGGGAGAATGTGATTTGGTTCTTCTAGGTGGTGTCGTTTTTGTGATAGATCCTGGTGAAAAGTCTCTGGCCACGCGCCGACATATACGATGTACAACTGGAAGTTGTAATGCCTTGCTGCGTCTCGAAAAAAAAGTCGTCACAAACGGTGAGGCCAATTAAATCACCGATGTCGAGTTTTAATACACAATACAATGCTATGATTTGATTAATCGCTGTTATTATATTCTAGTTATTCCCTTGTGAGTAATATAGAACAAGAGTTCATTTATCACAATTTAGCAATACCTACTCCGTTTCATGTCATTCTCATGCCAATTTACGAACGTGAAGGTTTTATTAGAAGAAAATTTTAGAGTCTATTCAAGACATGTAAATATACTAGTGGCCTGCCTCTCAGTACCTTAACACTATATCATACTAGCGGCCCGCCTTGCAGTACTCTAACGGTATAACATACTAGCGGCCCGCCTTGCAGTAAGTACTCTAACGCTATAACATACTAGCGGCTCGCCTCGTAGTACTCTAACGCTATAACATAATAGCGGCAGTCGTGACACTCTTGTAGGCCGGTTTTATTTAATTTAAAAAAAAACTTTATTTTATAGAGACGTTTATTTCTGTCATAAAAAATACAATGTTTATTTATTAAAGTGTTTCAGTTGATTGATATTGTGACCGTATCAATAGTCTTATTAATGTGTATAAGTTCCTGCAAAAATGATTATATCTTCATGTAATATGAAGTAAGCAAACGGATGGTTAGCCTTGAAATCAATTTTTGTTGGAGGTGTTACAAATGGTGAGGATCCCCCAGCGCCCATACCTGTAACGGAAAAGCCACTCGTAAATTATGCAAGAAAAACTGTATAATCAGCTAACAGTTGGCTAAGAAAAGTAATGGCAAATGTAACAAAAACATAAGAAAAAAAGAGATAAAACTGCAACATTGGGTGTTGTTATTTATAGATAGTGACCGATTAACACTAGATAAATACACACACTTGCTACCGCGATTACAAAAAATAGTCTCGTTTATATTTCTTTAACATAGTATATAGTATACTGTATTGTTTTTTTTTTTAATATTAGTTAAAGATTGTGATTAAACTTCAGCATGTACTGACTTTTAATGACGTTAAATTAACATAAAATAATTGCAAAGTAGCAGCTTTTTATGAAATAAATATTAGGAGACTAAAACAATAAATATATCTACGTAGTCATAAGACAGAAGGGCCGACAGACGTGAAAACTCAAAGCAATGGAGTGATTGTGTTCTCTTTTGAATTTTTAAATTAATTATAGTGTAAATAATTGCAATTTCATATTTCCTATATTGCAATTATTAACATTAGTCTAGTTTTCACTTCTATTAGCACCCGGAGCAAGAATTATATACATTTTTGTAAAGTTTAATTTTTAATTGCTTTTTAATCAATCAAACATATGAATAGACATAAGATATCAATACTACATTAACATAAGCCGCTATACTTCACGTCGCTAGTCAGGCGCAAGCGCAATACAGCACGAGGGCATCGGAGACAAAGATCCATAAGCTTTTTCCCCTACTAAGAATCACTCAACGCGTCTAAAGAAGTTTTGACTTCAGTTTTCTTTATAAATATTAACAAATATATATAAAGTATTAGTATCTACGTGTAATTTATTTATATATTACTACGTTAAGACCAATAGGAGCGGAGTACTTAATGAAGAATGCTTCAAAATCGGGGTATTTTTTACTCTTGAGAGCTTCCGCTGCGTGTTAGCGTTAGCCCAAAAGTAACTATTCCACGCGGACGAAGTCGCGGGCAGAGGTTAGTTTAATATACAATGTATGTTTGTTTATATTTCGGAAATTAATAACTTCTTGGCTTTTTTTCATAATTTATTAAGTAATTAATAATATTATACTAGTTTTATTTTATTTTCTTATTTCTTTTTACCTTTATTAATTGTATTTTCTATATTATTATTACTTTCTATATTGTATAATTCATCTGTTTTGTATGTTAAATGCTATAATCGACTGTAATTCGTGGCATAATTACTTTTGTCATATTGCATTTACGTTATAGCTAATCTATTATGTCCCTGTGGTTGATTTTTTACTAATAAATAAATATGAAAACCATTTAAATAGAGATTTATTCCTACTTACCAGTAACCGCAGCGGCAATAGTTCCGCCTTCATTGACCTTGATGAACGCTTCCTGGAATGCTGTAAACACTACCACTGAACCACCCTGGACTATTCCTGGCGCTGGCTCATGGAATATTTTCGAAACTCCGACCTAACAAACCAACGAGATGTATAGAACAATTTAAGGCAATACTGACCTTCGTGGTTCTGAAATTTACTTCAAACACACAACTTGTGTAAGTAAAGCGTGTAAAACAAAACTATTAATAGATAATTGTTCTTAATATCACTATTATTCTTCGTCTAACAGTAAGGGACGTAAATATACATAGAGTATTGTAATTTTCTTAGCAATGTGGTGATTGTTTCAATTTCGTATATAAAGTAAATCGAGAATCTGAAACGTTGCAATGACTGACAGGGAAAGTAAAGTGCCTAATTATGTAAGACATTGTTCTTGAACAAGTATTTTAATCTATTTTTCTATAATGACTTAGTGAGTAACTAGCGGGCCTGGCAGACGTTGTCCCGCCCTGATAATAAAAAATACGTGCGTGTATCAGTGTACACACGTAAGAAGTGAATACTTCTTTATGACATAATTTTACGAAAAATGATCTACTATATTCACAACATTAAAGAAAAAAAAAATTAAAAATTAAAAAAAAAAAATACGGAATCTGATCATTGTGAGCGCACCTTTAGAAATAAACATGGCGCGTAACGGAAAAATGTACAGAAATTAAGATGGCGCGTAACCGAAAAACGTTACATACGTTTTTACATGCTCTAAAATTCCTCCCTACATAAAGAAGTTTCACTTCAAAAATCCTGAACAAATTATATACCAAAACGTTCCTCGTGAATCACTTTATCCGCTGGTGAAAACCGCATAAAGATTCGTTCAGTAGTTTTTGAGTTTATCGCGAACAGACGGACATACAGACGCGGTTGGGGACTTCGTTTTATACTATGTAATAAATAATTACACATAATTATTCTGCCTATGTAATAACGATAATACTATACGAACTTACATAGCCAAATCTTTACATATTATAAAACAAAGCCCTCCGTCACGCCTGTCTGTCTGTCTGTTCGCGACAAACACAAAAACTACTGAACGGATTTTCATGCGTATTTCATGAATAGATAGAGTGATTCACAGGAAAGGTTTAGGTATATAATTTGTAACGATTGTTTTGTAATTTTTTTGAAATATAACGATAATTGTTGGAAGTGTCGGAAAAAGTCAAGTAGCCTGGGAGCTTTCGTCGGAAACGCTGACTAATCCCTTTGAGATAATAACGAAACAGTTGAGATAATAAACGACGCAGACGAAGTCGCGGGAATCGGTTAGTTATAATACAGTTCCGGGCACAGAGTATTCCTAATCCTTTATCGCTGTTCATTTATCAATAACGATAAATTTGTTTATATTAATATTGAAATTTTCTCAATATTGTATGTATAAAACTTATGACATTAACTTAATGCAATGAATATTTCAATATTATATTAGTCACTATTTTCATGTGATTGAACTCACTAAGTAGTAGGCTTACAACAGATAAAAGAGGACTAGAAAGATCGCGGAGATTAATTCAAATATTAATATATTATAATGGAAAACCTAAAATTACAGTTACATACCTCCGGTAACAAATCATTGAGGTCCAAACCGGTTCTCATTTCAAATTTTGGTATCTCTAAGTTTACTACGCCTCCAAACGGTTTCAGCCTGAACACGTCTTCAAGGAGCCCCTTTCGTGCAGCTTTTTCCAATACAGATGGCAAACCATCAACTTTGTCGGGTAGAACAATAACCATACGGAAGCCAGACTCCTTATACGGTAGTTCGACCATCTGTTGAACAAACATATTTAAAACCATTAGCTGATATTTTATTTAAAAGCGTTAGTAAAATATTAGTATAGATTCAAAATTATCATCATTCACTCTTATCTATACTAGTCTATACTAATATTATAAAGAGGTAAAGTTTGTGAGTTTGTGACGTTGTGACGTTGTGGCTTTGTAAGGGGTAATCTCAGGAACTACTGGTCCGATTTGAATAATTCCAATTCCAATTAAGGCCAATAGGAGCGGAGCAACAATGAAAAATGTTTTAAAATCGGGGTATTTTTTCCTTTTGAGAGCTTCCGCTGCGTCTTAGCCCAAAATAACTATTCCACGCGTGCGAAGTCGCGGGCAGAAGCTATTAACTAATTATATTATCTATAATCTATACTAATATTATAAAGAGGTAAAGTTTGTGAGGTTGTAGGGGGTAATATCTGGGGAGTCGGAGAAAAATGGTCGAACGAAAACGTTTCTTACGAACGCTGCCTTAATTATGAGATATATATGATTGAGTTCTAGAGAAAAGTTGTAGCTTGATAATGTCTATTACCGCCCAACAAAGTGGGCACGGGTCATCTAGTTAATTATAAAAAGCTATCAAATTATAATTTATACATTTTGTAGGTGGTAGAGCCACGCTGTAGCGATTACTGGTTTCAATATGAATGGGTCGGCTCGCGCGGGGTAGTACCACCCGACCCACAGAAACACCCACGTGAAGTAGCAGTGCTTGCATTGTTGCATTTCGTTGGTTTAGCAAGAACGCCGGAGGCCCGCTTTCCACATTCCCAATCCTCCTCCCCCTAACCCTTTTCCCCTCTCCTCGCCCACCCTCTTTAAAAAGCCGGCAACGCACTTGCGACTCCCCTGGTGTTGCTAATGTCTATGGACGGCGCTGATCACTTAACATCAGGTTACCCGTCTGTTCGTTTGCCCCTTATAATATATATAAAAAATAGAATTGCGCGCAATATTGATGCCGTAGGTTATGTTTTAAAGAGAAGACACTTTACAATTCAACTCAGATGTATTACAATGCTGGTATTACAGTAGACTAATTATAATTAAACTACAATTTCACGAGAAATTGGATAGCAGCTAGTTATTAAAACTGAGCTCACCCGTGCTTCTAGCTCTTCATTTACAGTGTACAATAATGTCGTCTCTAGATTCATGGTAGCTTTCTTCACAACCGTTTCAGAGTTTACATAAAAATCTTTGTTTTCAGTATTGTAAGCCTTGAAACTTTTTAGCCAGTTACCCTGGAAAAGTTTATCGTTGGTTTAAATTTTCTTCGAATCCTTATCGCGTCTTCGATAACAAATGATACGTAATATATATTTTCCGATTGAAACACAATTTTCAGCGAAGAAGATAGTCGTAACTGAATATTCGTCTGCACTTCTAGTTTTGAGTAAAATCACCGCCAACAAAAAAAATATGTTATCAATCTACTTTTTTTATATCTGAAAATTAACTTTTTTATATAGTTCTATGATAGGTGCATTGCTGAGATTCACTAAATATGTTATGTACATTTTTACTCAGACACAAATCATTTTCATAAAGTTTTTTTTTATTATCCAGTAGCATAATTTTATGTCGAAACGATGTTTATTAACGAATAGGTTTATAAATACTAAAATGTTATAATTTTACACTAATACCGCTAACTCTTAAGATAGTCCTAGTTGAGCTGATATTTCTCGTAGGATTTTCCCAGAATTGTCAATGCTTGGTTCACACCCAATACGTGTTCTAGGGCTATATGCTCGTGTAGGCATAGATGAGTACGCAATTGTAACTGAAACTTTAGTTGATAATTAGTAACTGATAGTAGGCTGTAATTTGTGACACATTACATGGATTACAGAGGTAATATTTTAAAATGTATCACCTGGAAGAATACAACATTGAAGAGTGCGACTAGTGCGTTTGAATATATTGCACCTGGAGCAACTGCAGACTCAATATGCCCCTTGGTCTTCTCGCTTGCCTGAAAATTATATAATTTCCTTTGGTATTTTTAATAATATTGGCATTCGCTGCTAAATAATATGCTATTATATCATTTTATGTTGATTTTTAGACGTTTGAATTGCAGTTGAAAGCTTAGTTTTTCGATTACAGGAAGATCCATCTTATATTATGAATTGGTAAATAGGTATGAGGTTTATATGACGTTAATAATTGCAGCAGTCGTAATAGTTTGCTAGTCCTGAGCCTACGACTCTACGACAGAAATAGCATATACTTACGCAGTCGAATCTTACATAGCTTCTCTCGTTTTCTAAGACAAATTTGCAGTAGGTGATGCTACGTCCTTTTATCTGTATTCCTGATTGTAAAGAATAATTTTAGTATTATTCTTCTACTTACCCACTTATTAATGATATCAGCTGTTTTTTTTGTATCCTTGAAGTCAATAGTTTCAACCTCGCTTTGGTACTGATGGGCAGAGTTCATGAACCCTTCGTTCAAGCTATATTTGTTCGCAACGTAGATTTTATTGGCTAGAGTGAAGATATCTGGATTCATCTCCGATAAATTTCTGCTTAAACCGCTGTACTCATTGAATACCTAGGAATGAAATCAATGTCGTTTATATTTTATCTGCACATAGTTTCATTTCAATGAAACATATAAACCAAAGGCCGAGCGTGGAAGAAGTGACAACATAAAAGGTATTCAATAAAATTTCAAGCATATTAAGAACCAATTAATAACATTTGCTGAATATTCATAGAAGACAGACTTAAAATATAATGTCCATCTGTGACCAATATCTTGGCTAATTATTGAGCTGCCACAGTATCGACCGGGAGTAGAAATCTGGCAATAATTGATACATTGAAAGGTTATTTTCGATGACATAATCTGTTTTTTGTTTTACTCTTAGACCAGAAAGCTATACATTAGTTTAATATTATATACCTGATTATATTCACCACCGCCCAGTAGATCAGTGATCTCCTTGCGACTTCCTTCACCAGCTCCTTCACCGTACAGGGACAGTAATACTATTACACCTAATGGTGAAGTCACAATATTTTTGTTCATCTGTAAATTGTATGCTTCCTAAAAAAGTAATTTATACATAAATTAAATAGATTCACTTGTACAGACTCGTTCATATAACTACAAAATCTCTTAATATCTCCCATATCAACAACTAGTTTATGCTGGCGGCTCCACATACTGATAATATAATTTTTAAAGATGTGCCGACTAGTCGGTAAAGCCGACTATCCGGCTACTATTGCAGTCGACGATCAGTCGGCGACTAATCGGGAAAAAGCGCCGATTATCCGGCTTCTTACTTTTTATGTATTTCCCAGTGAAAAGTATGTAGAGGGAATTACATTCAATATAAACCTTGATGGTGTTATTACAAAAAAGATAAATACGTATTAAATACTTGCTTTAAAAAGGTTTCGTACTTAACGCAGCGCGCTCGCTCGAGACAAGGTCTCGTTATCCTTTTTTCACAACCTTTTTTTTTCGGTTTCGGGAAAATCCTACATAGGATACACCTCCAGCTATCGTTGGGGACAGGGGCAACAGCTGGAGGGTTATGCCGCGACTCATACCGGCTAAAAACCCCACCGGCCGCACGGCGCGAAATGTAACCAGGGTTTGGATTGCGCGAGCATTCTCCGCGCCCTGGTCACGCGCTCGGGTCGCCCGCAGGTGGTCAGCGGGTCGACCTACATCTCGAGGATGTCTCACACCCTCGTGCTTCCTCCAGAAGTAGCGGCCGTGGCCCGTGCTTCTCTCTACGGGTTCCCATTGTGACATAGGGCGCCCCCACCCACTGTCGGGAATTTACACCACAGCTGTGACAAGTAGTGTGTCACAGCGGCTACAAGATGGCACAACTTAGCGGTACCATAACAAACAAGAGAAGGAAGATACAACTTAAGCGGTACCTTAATCAAGAAGGAAAAAAAATACAAGACAAAGTGAAAAAATGAACCAACTGACCCGAGACCAACTGAACCAGAACCGAACGACCCATTGCATCGCAAGTCTAACCTAACCTAACCAAAGCGAGACAAAAGAGCAAGATAGCGAACATTCAGCGATCGCGGTGCATTTAAAACGTAACCTTTTTAACACAACACATTTTATTTCTTACACATTATTGAATGTAAAGCAAAGCAACCTTTCCTTTGATAATCACTTTCTAAAATTACTTGCTTGTAAACAAAACATGCCTATGACCATATATGAGATAAAATTAGTATTTAATTAATATACAATTAACATATCTTTTTATTTTGTATAAACATTTGTAATAATTTATTTTTATTCAAATAAAAGAATAAGATTTTTATATTAACAAAATAAATCATATTGAAATAGGTTTGCATTATACACAGTAAAAAAATATGTCGAAAAATCCTAAATATTCACTGCTTCATAAGAGCAAAAATATAAGATAGTAACGTAAAAAAAATCCATACACGACATTTTCTTTTTGACATGTTTAAATTTTAATTGTGTTCTTTGATTCACTTTAATGAATAGTAACAGCATTATCTTTACCCAACATTCTTTTTTTGCACAAATTTCACTGTCACATATTTCAATGCAATGGAAACGGGCATATTTGCCAACATCAGGATAAGTTATTATATACTGTTATAACTTATTATGAAAATAACACAACAGTGTAATTAATCTATGGTATATATGGTACTATCATCTGTGGTATAACTTTTAATAAATATGTAAGTTAAACAATTTAGCCCGAATCACATTATCCCTTATAATCTAACACACTATTCTCTGGATCGTAGTAGGATTATTTAAAATTTTATGAATAATTGGAACTATGCACTGAGTATACTCGAATGTCCGTCTCGTCATATGACTACATTCAGAGTAAAACATTAACTAAAATCATTTACATCCTATGTTATCAAAATATAAAGCAAAATTGTAAATAATTAGGAGGTAAGAATGAAACAAATATATATGAAGCCACGCGTTGGCTTGAGAGACCAGACCGAAATGGTTTGATGTACCAGCCTACCGCGCTTTGAATCATTTACTGCTCAGATCCATACAACGGTCGCAGAACGCGGATGAGAATTTTTATCATGCGTAACTCCGCTGTCTTAGAGCCCGTCTAGATGAGGCGATTTGCGCGCGAAGCGACATATATGTCCAAATGGTACACCGTCCAGATGGTGCTGTGAGTTTTCCAACTCGCGCGTATAACGCGTGCATTGAGCGAGACTCTCTACTCGCGCGTCTAACGCGCGAACGCCGGGCGTCTCGAGATACTCAGGCCCCATTGCTGCCTCCAGTACTACGCGCGAGTCAGTCACGAGTCGACATAGTCGTCAGTCGTCTATCCGTACGATGTATCCCAGCGTATCGGAAGTTTCCTAGGGTACAAACGCGGTATCTGGACGCAATATAATTTGAAGCTCGCGAGTGGTCTCGCGTGCAAATCGCCTCATCTGGACAGACTCTTAGCCATCCGCCCTAATCACCGCAGTATGAACAAAGACAGCGATCTTTGATACATCGCATTCGTCTTCGCGCCTACGCAAGGTCCTCACTGCCAACCCACACTGCATGTATCACGCGCTTATCATACTGGTTCGGTCGGGATTTTCCCTTTGGACATTAGACCGTAGAAAGATGTCTCTAATGATCGGCTTAAACTTCACGGGTTGATCAGAGGCAAGGAAAATGCAATCCTTACTTTCCGACAGATAATAATAATAATAAAAACAACTATTTATTGCACACACGTTGAAAATGTACAAAATTAGACATCAGTTTACAATATGTGTACAGTTAGGCGGCCTTATCGCTTAGAGCAAACTCTTCCAGGTAAACGTTCGAAGACATTCACTTTTTTTAAATACTACGTGGCAATATAAATACACACACAAATATAAAAAAAAACTATAAATAAAAATAAAAAAGGAAATAACGCTATAAAACAGTTCTATGAAGACAGTGAGAGGTAATACCGGTGTAGATATTTTTTAAATAATGACAAGGATCATGCTAGTCTAATAGCACAAGGGAGTGTATTCCAAAGGCGTACGGATTGAACCGCAAATGATCTGTTATAAAATTCGGAGTACTGATGAAGGAACAAGGGTTTTACTCAGAATGTGTCTGATAAAACTGGTTTCATTTTGGACAACATAGGGTGAGCATATAACGTAGAATTTACTCAAATATAAAAAGGAGCATATAAGTTTTCATTAAACTTCAGATAAACCAACTGCTCAAACTTTATAACCGTAACAGTAGAACTAATGGCAGCTACGGCAGCGATGCTCCGTATTGATCTATATTTACACAGAACATATAATTTGAAACAGAGAGACTTATCAGTTTTATACAGATGTATAGTAGTCAAGTGCAGCGTATGGATAGCAGAAAACAAATCCTACTAACTAATTTTGTTATTTATTAAGCAAGGCGCTTTATATTTATTAGATTAGTAAGGGCTATTTGATAAGGAATTTCTAGTTGAATTCGAATCATGTTTAGATATATATTTTTAACATATAAGAGTGTACATACCTTAAGGAATTCCATAGAAGCTTTATCAATGGCATCGCCCAAGGGGGTCCTGATATACGCCTGTACGCTACACACCGCAGTGATCGCTATAAATAAAAATATTAATATTGTCGATGTTAAAATATTTTAAACAAATAGATAAAAATCATGAAGTTTCCCATCCACTTTACATTAATTTTATGAGAAAAAAGATCGGGAGCTAACAGTATTAACAGTAACCAAACCTTATACTAATGATAGCGATGGGTTATACCAATGTACAACAGATTTTTTTGTAACATAAACGTTTAAAGAGAAGCCTGCGATTCGATGTCTATCACTTAAGTATAACTGGACGCAACCATTTGTATCTTTTACAATATATATTATTAGGAAATAATGGATCGGAATTTCATATACTGAACTAGAAAATTGACTAACGCTGAAAATTGATAGTTATGTTGAATCCATATCTTGATCTCGACAATAGCGCCACTAAACAAATTGAACCGTCGCTAAGAACTGTCTAGATAACCCCATTAGTACAGACAAAAACCATCTAAATGTGTCAAGACATTAGAACAATTACCAGCTTACATTAAATATATTAAAACACAATAGTAATTAAATATAACAAAAAATAATTTTATACATAAAGATGGAAATAAGTATCGAGATATAAATAATACAGGGAGGGTGCGCAATCACGCCAAGGTACCAGACGTAACGTATCCTTATTTAATTGAAGTAAAAAAGAAAATACTGAATTACTCGTTTTATTTTTTATGTCTTATTGATGGATGACTTTTGGCCTTACGGATTAAATGTAGATGTAATCTCGCCCCCGAGAATGCGAAATGTAACAACTAAAGCTACTCAGGCAAGCGCCACACCTCAGCTCAGTGCGACATGTGTGAACATTAATCGATCTATCTCCTTAACCAACACAGTGCCCATCCTAAAAGTTGTAGTATATTTTATGGAAGTTTTAAGTTACGTTTTGACATAAAAGAGCACAAAAAAAGTCGTTCAAGTTACTAGAATTTCTTTTAGAAAAATTTACTTCCGGTTTTGTACAAAAGAAAAAAGTTTTTCTAGATTAATTTTATATTGAAAAAGACCGATAAATTTTCTATATAAGTCACTGCATTTAATATTTTACTGTAAATTTGTTCAATTCGAAAAACTATTACCGAAAATCCGAATTTCACAGTATGGCTGTTTTCTTAGAAGCCTATAAATTGACAAACAAACATGATAGAAAAAAATGTGTATTAACATTCACACTTATTAGAAGTCCAATAAGGCTGAATATGAACGAATATGAGAACCTGAACCTTTTTTCGTTGTCCGCTTCACGTGAAATGTTCCAAGTATAGTCTTCTGTACTCTTTATAACGTGTATGCCGAAAGTCATAATGTTGGGTTGAGTAATTAATTCGTATAAGCGTATCTCACTTTCGCATTTATAATAACCGTTAGGATTTGCTTACCAAATAACAAAATCTTGATCATCTTGACTCGTCCTCTCGTACTCGACGCCCACTCTACAATGCTCTACTGTAAACTGAGCCTGAGACACAAAACCCACTCGATTACTTTAATTTATATACCTTTTATTATCTCTTTCCATGACCTCTCTCATGAAAATATCCATAGCGGGAAAACCAACAAACACATTCTTGAATTTATAATTAATTTTCTTATATATATTTGCTTACATTTTGCTATTTGTTTTAATTACCTGGTTAACTCCTGAAATTATATGCAACGGGAAAAACAAACAAATTACCTGCATATTTTATTTATTACTGTCTGCATCACTCATATGTCATGTTTTTTTCCATCGTTTACAGATTTCAACGTGTGAGCACAATGTCACTTGATGTTAAATGTTGATATGGTTTTGTATGATATACACTCTACATCTAGTGGAGGTTCGCTTTCAAGTGCAGCTACTGGGACTCATTTACAGGTATTTACCGACTAATCTTTTAATTGAGAGTCGTAGCTAGCTAGGCGGGCATTAGAAATACTATGCAATGGTTCCATCACAATGTTTTTCCTCAACAAAAGCTTCGAATTTTGCAGGGTTCGAACCTACATCGATCGGTACTATGTCTAAACGTGTTACCACTGAATCAAATAAATATTTAGATAGTCTGTGTTAGTTACGAAAACATATCTATGCAATAACTAACAATTCTGTGTTTGTAATATCGAAACAAATGTGTCAATATATCTGTCGAGTATGAATTTTTACCTGTGAAGCATTGTGTGCATAATTTTCGATATTAGTGGTACCAATGTGTTCGGATACCAAGTCGATCGACATAGAAATGTGCCTACTCCTTTCTCAAGGGCGGCAACGCATTTGTGATTTTCCTTATGTTATGGGATGTTCGTTTGCCAAAAATAATATATAAAAAAAAGTACAAATCGTTGCGAATGAGCCGGATATTTTAGTGACGAATCACATAAATTATAAATTCTTAAATTCCATTCTCCCGGCCATTTTTGAACAAAAGTATTTTAAGCTATTATTAGCTGATTATTTCTTTTAAATTATTTATAAACTAGTCTTATAAATTCATGATCTTCACCATCTGCTCTTCTTATCTATACCTTCTTCTATACATATAATAAGAACGTAAATCTGACGTGTCTGTTTTTTTTCGATGTTCGTGAAAAAAATTATTGCAGGTGTCTAGGAATAAGTAATAAAATACATTTCAATCATTTTTAGAAATATCTGTCTGTTTGTACAAACACGCATCACTACTAAAGTACTGCGTTCACATTAAAATGTCTCCAAGAAAGTCATAAAGCATATCTTCGAGAGTAACATAGTCTTTGTTTCATTCAAATCGGTCCACTCTATCAAAAGTTATTGTAATTTGAATTACCTCGGTACGAAAGAAAAGTAGTAATCTACAAGTGTACTAATATTATAAAGTTTATTTGTTTGGTTGAACGCGCTAATCTCAGGAACTACTGGTGCGATCTCAAAAACTTCAGTATTAGATAGCTTCTTTATCGAGAAAGGCTAAAGGCTATATATCATCACACTAAGATCAATAGGAGCAGACCACTAATGATGAATGTTTCAAAATCGGTGTTTTTTTTCCTTTTGAGAGCTGCCGCTGGTGTATTAGTTAACCCAAAGTAACTATTGCATGCGGACACAATCGCGGGCAGAAGCCAGTATATAATAAGAATGTAAATCTAACGTGTCTACACTTTTTAGGTTTTTGTGAAAAAAATGGATGCAGATGAATAAGTAAAATTTCAATCATTTTTAAAAATGGCTGTCTGTCTGTTTGTTTGAACACGCATCATTGCTAAAGCGTTACGTTCACGACAAAATCATAAAGTACATCCTCGAGTAACATTTAGTCTTGTTTTATTTAAGTACTAGCGGACCGGGCGGACGTTGTCCTGCCTTGATAATAAAAAAAATCCTAAAAGTCAACTGCAGCGCCACCTACCGAGTCCAATTGTCAATCTAAACCATTCTCGAATCTCCACGAACACACACAAAAAATTTCATCAAAATCGGTCCAGTCGTTTAGGAGGAGTTCAGTCACATACACACGCACACAAGAAATATATATATTAAGAAAAGTATTAAAAAAAACTATTGATGATATTCGTAGATTATCAATGACTTACTTACGTAATCAGGATTTACTTTAATTTGAGACATATTTGGCTAGCATAATTCTAGGAGAAATTAGCAGAAAACTTGTTTTTTTTCAGTTATCGATAATGTATTACGTCAATAGAAATTTAGGTTATCGTAGGATTGCGTCGATGAAAATACTGTGATAATTTCCGAATGATGATGATTGCTCCGACCGGTTTCGGCCATGGCGACCACTTTGACCCCTAAACTTAGAAATGGCGCTGGTGCGCTCGAAGATGGCATATGTAGCCTATCTTCGCGGCGAAACTTCGTGCACATTGAGGGCACGTGAGTACGCCGTTCTCGTAATGATATGTTATGGCAGCAGGAGGGCGAGCCTTTAACTGGTCGCGTTTGGTATCAAAGTCAGCTTTCCGCTGAGCCTCGAACTCGCGTACTTGGCTGTTCACCATTCTGCGCCATTCTGGCCGTTGTGCTGCCAAACGTTCCCAACAAGAGGGCTCTATATTGCTCTATATTTCCGAATAACCCCTACGTGTACCCGGATTTTAATTACTTGTTACAGCAACGACGTCGCCCTTTGAATAAAATTAATAATTATTATTATTGTGATACCTATCGACTCTAACAAACAATACACAATCATTACTTATATGAAAGTATATCTCAAAGCATAATAATACCTAGTCTTGCCATAAATACTTAAACTAAGAAAAAAAAAATTTTCTATTGCAAATAACATTTATTACTTTTACAGTGTGTCAGTTTAATACATAAAAATAAAACAATTTAAAATATAAAAAGCTTATTCGAAGTGGTCTCCATTGGCTGCAATACAGTCCTTTAAACGTTGTGGCCAGTTATCAATAGAAGCACGCACTCTTTTCATGGGAAAATTCTTCACTGCCAATCGTACGGATTCTTTTAGGGAATCCAATTTATCATGGTGTTTAGAGCAAGCCGTACTCTCAAAAACTGACCATAAATCATAATCCACCGGATTAAGATCGGGACTAGACGACGGCCAGTTTTCAGGTCTGATGAAGTCCGAAAGGTTCGTTTCCAACCAAGACTGCGTAGAGAGAGCTTTATGACCCGGCGCCAAGTCTTGCTGGAAGGACCATTCTTGGTTATTGAACATGGTGTTGTTAAGGAGCTTCACTATCTTCTCAAGGATGGTATCTTGATACACTTGTGCCGATGTTTCGATACCTTTCTCACAGAAGTATGGCTCAGTCACTCCTTCATAGCTAATACCCCACCAAACCATCACTGAAGTCGGATAGTGCTCACGTTCAGAGGAGGTCTCATTGTACCTATTAATAACCCGGTACACAAACATTTTACTAACACCAAGCGTATGGAGAGTTTTAAATATTGCATTTAGCTCCATACCTACTTTGTGTAATGCAATCACAGTGATTCGGTTCTCTTTATCACCCCACTCCATTTTAATATCACAAATAATGTACAATGTATTGGCGCTAAAATGAGAAAACTCAATGAATAATCATATAAAAATGACAGATTCCAAATTCAAATGTAATATTTTATTTATTTTTAATTGTAACAGTATTTATGGCCAGACTAAGTTTAATATAATATACAATATCTTGTTACTAAATACAATAGTTTAACTTATACAAGATGTTCAAAGTTGATGATTTACAAGCCGGTATTTGGACCCTTATCTCGATTGTAATCGCCCAAAACTATTACTAGATATTTATTTTTAATTAAAGTTTTATGCTTTTAATGATTATGATTTAATTATACTGAAGAGACATACTTAGAATGAGGACATTACATATAATTAACTAGCGAGCCCGGCAGACGTTGTCCCGGCCTGGTTATAAAAAAATTCGTGACAAATTATATACCAAAACCTTTCTCATGAATAACCTGATCTACTGATGAAAACCGCATAAAAAAACGTTGGGTAGTTTTTGAGTTTATCGCGAACAGACAGACAGACACGGGACTTTGTTTTATACTATGTAATGATAGTCGACTGTACTTAGCCATGCATTGCTAACCATATAACTTTGAGTCGTGACAGTCAAAATAACACCTTAGACTTTAAGAGCCCCGGAAAAATGTTCATTTTGCCCGTCTCTATAGAGGACGCTATGCCCACGCTGACAGTAGCGTCCATCGCAATCACACCATTACTTCAGTACTTTGTTTTTACATAAAATTTAGATTATTCTGACAAAATATTGGTTTCTTTTTGAGATAACGATTACGTTTATCTTCGAATATCAATAGATAATATTCATTATTACATATACTACTAAAATCTTTGTCATTGAATATTCGATTTGATAATATATTATCGATCAGGAACAGTCGGTAGAATTATATGAAAGATGGCAGACGTTGAACGAATATTACAAGATTATTTACAAAAAATTATTCTCGATTTAAATTTGATTAATCCCATTGTTATCGTCAACCCAGTCTCTAGTGGTGGAGGGAATTTCACAACGGTCCTATATAGTGTGAACATCACATCCGATAATAAGGACGATTTAAATTTGTTCGCAAAAGTTGCAGCACTCAGCGAAAAAATGCGGACATCGATGCCAACGCGAGTTTACGAGACTGAACACCGGGCGTATACACTTCTGTTAAAAAGGTATCAGAATCTGGAAGACATAAATAACGTTCCAGATGAACATAAGCTACAAATTCCAAAATATTACGGCAGCAGCAATAAACCGATGGAGGAAATAATGATCCTGGAAGATTTAACCGTGCAAGGATACACTGTTTACGATAGACTCAAGTCTATAGATTGGGAATATGCAGCTATAGTGGTTGAAGAAATGGCGAAGCTGCATGCATTGTCTTTCGCATACGGTATTGCAGAACCTGACGAGTTTCAGGACTTAATTAAAGAACTTGCATTTAAATGGAATATGAATGATGAAGAGGAAAAAATTTTTTGGGATAATATATTACAGTCTGGGGTCAATGGTACCAGAGATGAGAATAAAGGACTGATTAGAAAGTTTTTCTTAAAATTCGATGGCGGTAAGAAAATTTTGGACCTCTACGAACCATTGCGACGATGTGCGATCATACACCAAGATTTCAAAGTCAGCAATTTAATGCATAAAGTCGAAGTAAGTGATGAGTTTTTTTTATATCGCGTTATATTTCATCTCTACTATATATACTAGTATTATAAAGCCGACGAGTTTGTTTGTTTGAATGCGCTAATCTCAGGTACTAGTATTCCTATTTGAAAAATTATTTCAGTGTTAGATAGCTCATTTATCGAAGAAGGCTATATATCATATAGTATAATAAAGTTAGCGTTACTTTGTACTAAAGTTTTTACTAATCTCAATTTACATAAATTATAAACTTAATATGAAATCACTATTAAATAAATTTCAATGTCATCTGAAATATGAAACAAACACATTCATTCATCACCATCCAGAAAAAAATAATGTTCTCCAGGCATAGGACAATACTACGTTAACGCACGCACAACTGCGTGCAGATGCTAGTATGCGTGTGTATAGTATAACACGTGAAAATATTTTTTTTTATCCTTTATTATGGTCGGATTTCAACCACTGGACGACCACTGATTCTAATGAAAAAGACAATGAAAAATAATTATTTATTTAAGAATAGCTAGTGACCAATATACACTACACATGAATCGACACTACATATGAACAATCTATAGGCACATTGGCCTTTAAAAGCTGCCACAGCATGCACTATGTGGTAGACAAATCTAAACACTATAAAGATAAACACAATATAAACTAAAATAGTAACAAATAATCCTAAATAGCTAATATTTAAAGTAGCGTAATATGCTGTCTAAATTTTACAATATCTAAAACTTTACTAATAGCTTACAGCAAAAAGATCTCTTCACATTAGAGTTAACTTAAGGAATAATATTCAAAATAAAAATATATATTTTATTTAACAATTTATCATATACAAAGTGTTCCCGAAACTCAACGTCAAGCACCCGTACCCACGCGACGGTGCGATAGATAGGCTAAATTATACCGGTTCAGGCAAAAATAAAAAACACATTCTATTATACCTGGCTAACTGATAATAGGAATAATTTTGATCACATATTTAGGTACTGTGGTCACAAATCTCCCTATTTTGTAGTGGTTTTGTTTTAAATGTAATCCTAAATAACTATGCAATTAATTGCAGTCACAAATCCAATAATTTGTAAGGTCAGTTTTGTAAAAAAAATAAAGTTTCATTGACTCATGTTTAAATAACGTTTTGTTAGATAAATTTGATACTTCCTCTTTTTAAAAAAAATGACCATAGTCTAATGTCAACACGTTCAATGCGTTTGTAGTAATAGAACTTCAAAGGAACTATATTTTTATTATTTATACGTATATAAAAGACTATCTGTGCACGCGACTCCGTCCGAGTGGAACCTAATGTAAAAACAGTAACTAATAAAAACATCTGAATGTATTCAGTCCATTTACAGATATACTTTTTTCTCGTACTTAAGTCGCGTCGTTATTAAAATTACAATAATTTTTGATAAAGTGAACTGATTTTAATGCAACTACGACTAAATCTTACTTGAGGATATGCTTTATAATTTTTTTGGTGAGGTTTTATCGTGAACTTTAGCAGTGATGCCTGTTCAAACTGTAGGTGGTAGAGCCACGCTGAAGCTATTACTGGTTTCAGCATGAATGTGTCGGCTCGCCTGCGGTACTACCACCCTCTCATAGAAAACCGACGTCAAGTAACAGTGCTTGCATTGTTGCGTTTTGTTCGATCCCCTTCTTCTCCACTCCTTCTTCTCCCTAACAGGCTGGCAACGCACTTGCGACTCCTCTAGTGTTGCAAGTGTTTATAGACGGTGGAGATCACTTAACATCAAGTGACCCACCTGCTTGTTTGCCTCCTATGATATATAAAAAAAAAATTACAAACAGACAGGCAGACATTTCTAAAAATGATTGAAATGTATTTTATTACTTATTCCAAGACACCTGCAACAATTATTTTTTACAAAAATCTACAAATTACAGACACGTTAGACCTACATTCTCATTATATGTGGATATAGTTTATAATTAGTATTTTGCCTGTAATTGATTCAACGTTGAATTTCAGTCGAACGGTGAGATGCGAGTGAAAATAATTGACTACCAGACATTACAAGGAGGCAGCCCCGTTATCGATTTACTGAACTTCATTTTCACCGCTTCTGATGCGAAGTTCCGCGCTACGTACTACGAGAAGTTAATCAGTCACTACTACTCCCAGCTCAGCCAAGCGATGCAGCGGCTTAGGTTAAACCCCGACGACACGTACTCAAAAGAAGACTTTGATTTCGAATTAAAGGAGGTGATTGTTTTAAAATTTAATTTGAACGTTGCAGAACTAGAATAGTAGTAACATATTATCTGATGCTCGCTTGAGTACTTACTAATACATACTACAAGAAAAATCAATTACCAAGTGCCTTTAATCGCTGTGGGAGCATCAAATATAGTCAGGCATACAAATATATTATTGACTAGCTGTACCCGCGGCTCCGCATGCGTTTTTTTAAGTCGTATTAAAGAATTATAGAATTGTGTGACTATGTACAATTACAGAAACGCTCTTTAAAGACAATTGTAAGTACGACGCGCACGCCACTAAAAGTAACATGTAACGTATACATTAGATATATAAATGAGAGCGTGCCAAATGAGGTTAGTCATCAGCAACACATTTGGAACCTTAACCAACCATATAACTACCTCAGTGCTCACTTACACTGTCTAAGGAACTATTGAAACAATAACTTAAAATATTATTATAAAATTTAATTAATTAAATTTAATTATTATTATAAAAAATGTACATTATATTTAATATACATTGCCATTATTATAATTAAGATTTTGTGACTATACAAAAAATAAACGCTTGTCTGTTCCGCAAGAAATTGTATCATGGAACTCTTTACGTAATACGTTTATAATCTAAGATCTTATTAGGAAGACCTCTATATCATTAATGTTATTAATAATTATAAAGTCGAATTGTAAGATAGCACTGCGGGCGAAGCCACGGTTAACAGCTAGTATAAACTAAAATTGCTCGAATTACTTTTTATAAGATCAGCTATCTGCCAGTGAAAGTTATGTGAAGATCGATCGAATCGTTTTGAAGATAGCACTGCGGGCGAAGCCACGGTTAACAGCTAGTATAAACCAAAATTGCTTAAATTACTTTTTATAAGATCAGCTATCTGTCAATGAAAGTTATGTGAAGATCGATCGAATCGTTTTGAAGATAGCACTGCGGGCGAAGCCACAGTTAACAGCTAGTATAAACTAAAATTGCTTCAATTACTTTTTATAATGTCCGCTATCTGTCAGTGAAAGTCTCGTGGAAATCGGTCCAACCGTTTTGAAGACAACATGGCAGACGAAGCCGCGGTTAACAGATAGTCTAATTTAAAGTAGCCTAAGAAACGCGCTGTAATTTTTTCTATCTGCCAGTGAAGTTCCCGTCAAAATCGGTCCAGCTGTTTAGAAGATTACCCGGAACAAACAGATAGACAGACCGACAAAAATTTTAAAAATTGCATTTTTGTTATCAGTAACGTGTATACTTTCACACCCAATCAGTAAAAAAGTGTTATTTAGATATTACATACAGACACTTCATTTTTATTATATGTATAGATTAGATGCGCCGTAGTTATACGAATCTAAGATTATTTTTTTCGTTTATATAATATAAGAAGATTATTTGTAACGATTCATTTTGGCATTAATTACATTGGAAATAATGACCCAGCTAATATTATCGCAGTGTGTTTTGGCTGCTACTGCTGCAACTGCAAGAGCCTTTTCTAAATTTAGCACATCACACTTGCCAAGAACAACATACATGATTGCTATTGTTAAACCATAGTTTACAGTTCAAAGTAAAACGAATGTCATATCTTTAAAATGTATCTGTGTGAATTACAGAAACTGCCCTTCGGGTTGGCTATAGCCATCTTTGCTCTTCCTATAGTGACGGTGGAAACAGAAAACGCTCCGAAAATTGACGATAACCTGGATCTGACAAGCTATAATGTGCTGACTACGAGTGACCTTTTCCGTGAAAGAATCAACGGCGTTGTCGACGATTTCATCCGATGGGGTGTTATATAGACTTACTGTATTGTAAAGTTGTCGTACTTTTGTGAAGAATAGTCATAGGAAGTAGATTCTACCCACATAGTTAGTCATGTTTCAGTCATATAGTATGTATCGCAACCGCCTGTAACTTAATACGATTTAATTTTAATATAAGCATTGGTATCAAATATAAAGTTTGTTCCTGTTAATGATAGAAATTTTTAAATTCATATTACTCGTTACAAACACTCGTTTCGCCTACAATTTTAGGCTCACAGCGCATGCTCTCATTATAATGTTATCTATCGATACTGTTTATACTAACATTATAAATCTGGAGGGGTTGTTTGTTTAATTTAACGCGCTAATCTCAGAAACTAATTCAGGAAAATTCTTTCTGTGTTAGATAGCTCATTTATCGATGAACGCTATAGGTCATCACGCTAAGACCAATAGGAACGGAGCACCAATGAAGAATGTTTCAAAATCGTTTTTTTTTTCCTGTGGAGAGTAACCGGTACGTGTTAGCGTTAGTGTTAGTGTTAGTGTTACAGAAGCAAGTAAAAATAAATACACAAGAGATCACGAGGGACCGAAGTAACATATCTATATTTAATTATGTGTGTTTAATAACCGGATCACAGTATTGTAGGAATACACGCTACAATATGTTTGTAAGATCGCCAGGGTACTGAGAACACATTTAACTATCTTTGTATGAATAGATGTACCACTCCAGCAGTGTAGTTGTTTATCCATGTCATCGAAAAACTGATTTTGTATTTGAAATCATGACCTTGATTAAAATCAAATCCGGCTGACTTATAACTTATAGTGGTCATCTTGATAAATACACTCTCAATATTACAATGATGCAAAAGGTTACGATGTTGTAGCTTGTAAGTGTTTGAAATATTTTAAAGCCATCATATGCCATCATCATGAAAGCAATAAATTGTATTGAGTTCTTAACAACTTCGGAAACATATTAATATATCTATATGTAAATTAAGTGCTCTTCTAATGCTATATTCAGCTTAACTTTATACGCAGTATTTTCATAACCTAGTAACATTTGTCGTGATCAGTATATCATATATCAAGGAAAATAATATCAAGACATAATTGTTATTAATAAAACTATAATTTTCTCTTGCTTTTTTATTTTATTTTTGAAAACAATTTATACAGTATATAAACACATAAACCAGTGTAACAAAAAAATAAATAAAACGCACGAAGTGCTGTCAATATATGACGTATTCTTACAATAGTGTCAGGAATTAGTATTTACTTCTGACGTATTTCATTTGGCCGCATTAAAAATAATTAGTAATGTATTTTGCACAATTTCATTCATGATGAAAAAACCTTTGTATTGTATAAGTGAATCGCTGGATTAAATATTTTAAAGCGTTTTAGTTTCCCCATTGTTCGGCAAATCTTTGATAAGTGATTCAGATTATAGTAAATCGTAATTTAGACCTTATTAAAATCAAAAATGTATCATTTTGTAAAGTGAATTTTTTGGTACTTTCGTATTAAATCCACTGCGCTCGACGACCGCTGCCGCGGCTTGCTTGTGTTATCTTTTTCGCAAGTCTTAGTGAGCTTGGTGCATTTAATACGAAAGTACCTAATTTTTGAAGTTATACTTCTTTTGACGCGTTAGGGAAATATGATGAGAGTAAATTTTTACGATGCGCTCGCACACCGTTACGAAAAACCGACACCCTGAAGTTAGCTATAGTCAACATTTTGTTTCTTTGTATTCGTTGTTTGTATTTCTTTGTATTAAAACTTTCAATGTCTTAAATACCTCTTTTCTATTGTTAGTGTTGTTTTTTCTACAAACGTAGAATAAGAAGTATAACTTCTAACGCGTGTACATAAGTACACACACACCTCTTTTGCATTTATGTTAACTGGTGAAAGTCTACGTAAGAAATAATTATAATTCCCCTTGTTACGATTCATTTTATCCAAATATTTCCATTGATATGACAATTTAGTTAAAGTATTTGCTTTTAATTATGTTTTAATAGTCATTGTTTATAATAAGTTTAAACAGTTTCTAATAGTAGAGCTATTCCTTGTCCGCCACCGATACAAGCTGATCCGATCCCTCTTTTCAAGCCACGACGCCTGAAACAAGTATATTAAACGTACACCTCTGCAAACACACCTGTTCACGTATATATGTCATAAAATACACCTACATATCATCATCAACTTGTAAGAGGCTCCCTGCAGGGCCATAGACCTCTTTCTCAAAGAAAGCAATGGGCAACATCACCGCGTCAGCCCACGACGTTTTGGCGATTTCAAACTCTGTCCAAGAGTCTTTCTCTGTCTGAGAAATTCACAGTTCTATGTTTTCCCACATACAGTAGTACTACAAGAACATTTATTTATATACATATATTTATCGGTAAATGTAAGCAAATTCCAAAAAAATTCATTGGTTCAATCCGGGGTTCGAACCTGCGGATATCGAATTGATATTCCACCGGTCTAACATCTTCACTACCACAACTTTTGATATATTACTAAGAACATACTTGTAATTGTAATAGATTATATTACTAGCGGGTACGGTGGACGTTGTACCGCTTTGATAAAAGAAAACCTTGACAAATTATATAACAAATATACCTAAACCTTCCTCATGAATCACTTTATTTACTGGTGAAACCCGCATGAAAATCCGTTCAGTAGTTTTTCAGTTTATCGCGAACAGACAGACAGACTGTACGTGGCAGAGGAGTTTTTTTATAATATGTAGTGATAATGGAATACAATTATAAATACTTGTATTATTCAATGGTCACCAGCGTCATATCAAAATGCCATGAAAATTACTTAGACGATTAAATATATACTGCTATCTTAGAAATGGGATATATTGTAATTAAAGTGTACCTGAGTTCGTGAGCTAGATGAGCTGTGATCCTAGCCCCCGAAGCTCCAACTGGATGGCCCATTGCTATAGCACCGCCGTTAACATTCAACTTGCTCTTATCCAAACCAAGTTCTTTGACACAAGCTAGAGTTTGCGATGCGAAAGCTTCATTTATCTGTAAAGATGTTCCCTTGTTCATAATGAATTATTGTAGTGGCTTCATCGTTTCTTATTCCTCATTTTACCCCTTTAAGGGATGAATTTTTGAAACTAGCAATGCGTATCTCGCATCGCATTCATCTAAATCGGACAACATATATATCAAGTTTATGCCTCTTTTTTACAAAAGTATAGATACGCAAATACAATCCTATGAAATGTTATCCGCAAATTGACTATATAGCGATCAATTTTACCAACTTTCCATCTGTTAATATATAGAATAGTCTTTTAAATTATTACTTATCTATATACAAATAAAAGAAAAAAGACGGCGTTTGTTTGCAATGTTAAAAAGAAGCTTTTTAATAAATGGTTATGATAGCACATACGTTACTTATAACATTTTTTTTTCCGAGTGATCCGGTTAATTTCTAAAACAATTACCTATTATTTTAAAGAAAAAAATTGGGGTTTCGCAAAAATATAATAAACTAAAAAAATAATAATCAGAATCGCTCGCTCCATGCAAACATTTACACCGAATAATTTTACCAAATATAAGTGTACTAGCGAAACGGTCGGACGTTGTCCTGCCTTGAAAACAAAAAAAATCCTAAAAGTCGATCGCAGCGCCACCTGCCGGGTCCAATTGTGAATCTAAACCATTCTCGAATCTCCACGAACACACACAAAAAATTTCATCAAAATCGGTCCAGTCGTTTAGGAGGAGTTCAGTCACATACACACGCATACAAGAAATATATATATTAAGATTTACTTAATTGACGGTAACTAAATTGGTAGAAAAACATTTTGAGAAAGCTTCCAACTTATAATCTCTGCTGTTCGTGCTCCAACTTTTAATAATAATATGACTAAGTATAGATAAAATATTAACTCTAAGGAGAAAAGAAATTATTGAATTATAAAATAAATAAATTACTTTACTTATATTAAAAAGATAGTAGATTTAAAACGGGTAATGTAGAGTGGTTTTGAACAAAGATATACTGTATTACTAGCGGACCGGGCGGACGTTGTCCTGCCTTGAAAACAAAAAAAATCCTAAAAGTCGATCGCAGCGCCACCTGCCGGGTCCAATTGTGAATCTAAACCATTCTCGAATCTCCACGAACACACACAAAAAATTTCATCAAAATCGGTCCAGTCGTTTAGGAGGAGTTCAGTCACATACACACGCACACAAGAAATATATATATTAAGATTACGTAATCTTTTAAATAATTTTTACCTCAATTAAGTCAATGTCGTTAATCTTGAAGCCAGTAACGGATAATAGATTCTGTATAGCTGGAACTGGACCGATGCCCATATAACTGGGATCAACACCAACAAATGACCACCCTAGAAGTCTGACTAGGGGTGTGAGTTTGTGTTGCTTCATTGCTTCTTCGCTTGCCACTATCACTGCACCAGCACCATCATTGACACCCTACGATATTCAATTAATGGTTATTTCGAAGCTATTTTAATGGACTTCACTATTTTCACCAATTGTTTACGAGAGGTCACAATGATATAGAATAAAGTCATTTAAAAATGTTACCGTGCTAAATTTGGTTGTCCCATGTTTTAGACTTAGTAAAAATAGTAACAGTTTTTTTTTGGGAAATAGTGTTAGATTTTACATCAAAGTCCCAAAGGACATTACTGATTTGTCAGGTGTGAGTTTTGGTGTCAAAAGGCTATTATAGAATGGATCAATATGTGAACGATGGTGATGTCTGGAATTGACTCATCTCTGTGCATCCATTAAAAACGTTTGTGACATGTACCTAGTATATCCTAAATATTATATATATTTGTTAAAAAAATAAACCAGATCTAGTTTCTTGCAGGTTCTTCTCGATGACTAGGTTGTATTCCGAACTGGTGGAAGTTTTGACGTTCATAAGTGCCTTCTTAGGGCCTAATTTGAATAAAGTGTTTTTGATTTGATTTGATTTAATGAGATATTGTAAATACTATGAGTATTTACTTATACGCAATTCGACAATGAAGCTAGTGTAGGCTATAACTTGTGTTACATTTTAAATACCAGTTTTTGAAGGTTAGATCGTAGAATGTGACTATACGTCATAAATTTCCTCATAAACAAATTAAGTAACTATACCTTAGAATAAATAGGTAATTATTGTTATTTGAAATTAAAAAAACACATTGAAACGGTGTGTTTTGAGACCACTCTAGTAGATATAAATTGGGAAATGTATTTTAAGAATTTTACCAAGATATTTATAAGACGTCTTACCACAACCATTGGTAAACATAAGCCAAGAATGCACATGCTTGTTACTCGCATAAAATCATGCCAGTTACTAGCAAGAACAAGCTACAGGCATGTGTATCGAGATGCTGCCCGTAGCTCGTGTGCCAAAGCAAACCATACCAGGAGATCGCTGCTCGTTTAATTTTTTCCCCTTCACGGGGAAGTGTGGGGAATTTATAGCACGTCACCAGCATAAAGGAGCTTGATTCTAGAAACTGGCATGCTATCCACAGGACTGTGTATTGCGGATTCACGGAAGCCAGTAACCGGCACGCCTGCTCTACCAGCACCTGGTACTCCATTTACAGGCATGTGTATTCTAGGCTATTATAGTCTGTGTTGTAATTATCGTTTTTAGACTGTAATCTAATTATACTGGACGAAAGCCATTCATTATACCGTTTATAAAAAGAATTAAGATGTAATTGGAAATAGAAACTTCTGAAATTCAAATTACGAATACTTACAGAAGAATTGCCAGCAGTACCAACACCTCCCTTTCTGAATAACGTAGGTAGTTTGTTTAGCATTTCAGCTGTCGTCTCAGGTCTGGGGTGTTCGTCTTTATCTACTACTACCTCTTGTTTCTTAACCTTTACTGTAACCGGAGCTAATTCTGCTTTGAAAACCCCATTATCATGAGCTGAAATGCAAGCAACAAATGCGCTGATACAACAGGTTATTAAGTTTTGTTGAGGCGTATTAATTTAGTTCATTCAAAAATATTATTCAAGATATTTATTTTAGTACTAGCTGTTGATAGTCTAAGATAAAATGCCTGAATTACTTCGTATAATGTCAGCTATCTGCCAGTGAAATTCCCATGAAAATCGGTCAATCCGTTTCGAAGATTACCCGGAGCAAACAGACAGACAGGCCGACAAAAACTTTAAGAATTGGATAGTTATTATTTTTATATTGCATACACCCGCTCCATTTTTATTATATGTAAAGATTAGTTATAGATAAGTTGAAATCTTCTTTTTACGGTACGACCATGTGATAAAACCAAATGACAAATGAACGTGAATTAGTCAATTCTGTCAATATTTCTCAAGATTGACCTACTTTTTACATTTTTCCATACGATTTCAAACATTCTCTTTCATACAAATCTTGTCCTGACCATTACAAAGAGAACAAAAGAAGAATTCGCCAAATAGGTGTAAAAGTTATGAAGTGATGCGTTTACATACATTCGACAGTGAATATTTAATCTCCTAAGACCCAAGATATTATGACCGAGATGAGTTAAAAAACCCAATGTTCAATTTGTTGTACAATATGTCTGGTTCGGCGCAAAACATTATTAGAGTAAGTGCTTAGCTGGGACTTAGTAGCACCGGGGAAGATTTCAGCTATTGATTATATTGATCGATATCCCACGTTAAAAAAGGAATGCGGAATTTAACTGCCACTTGACGCAGCGAAAGATCAGATCACTCTTCTTTTTCACTTACGATTTGATTAGTGAAAATAGTAAATCGTAGTTCTGCAGTCGCATTCACAGTGTGTTGTCTTTTGCGGTTGCAATTCAACGCATATAGATACTTAATAGTGTTAGATTTTACCACATAGGTCCGCTAATAAGGATATTACCGATTTACCGGATTGCAACTTTAATACGCCATGTAAGCGGTTTTTGGTGTCAAAAGGCTTTATAGTTTCGATAAATATTGTACTTTAATAATATACTTTAAGTAAAAATGGCTATGTGGTTCAATTAAAAACGTTTGTAGAAATTTACTATTATATAGAGTATATTATTATTCTAAATCTTATATATACCTTCTGTTAAAAGGACCTTGGCCTGTCGAGAACTGCAGTAAGTTCTATTTTATGAACGAGTTGTTATCCGAAAGGGTGCACTAACAGGTTCCTACCAAATTTGGCTAGTTAGGGCGGTAAACTTGAGCAGTGAAAGTGAGTGTTGATTTGAATTTAAAGGGGGCCTCCTGTAAACCTACAGCTGGGTCCGCTAATAAAGGAAACTCTCCGAGTCCTCACCACCGCAACAGGAATACGATAGGTATTCGGCCTTTGGTGAATACTTCATAGTTTCGCTAATTATTCTACTTTAATAAGTGTTTATTCATCTAAACTTTCTCGATCGTACTCAACTCATTCAAACTTAATTACTCAACCCAGCCTTGGCTATTTACATGCCTTAAGTAATTCTACACGAATGTTTTTACATGTTCCGGCCCACGTTTTTTTTTTTTGTGAAAAACTCAAGCAATATTTTTTATCTCTTTTTCTTTAGCACATTGGACGTTTAGATGATCCTGAGTATTAAATGAAGGAATATTTTTAGACAATCTTTATTGAATAATGTGGCATTATACAGTTAGCGCGAAACTTTGAAAGCAAAGTCCATAAAACTTGAATGTACATCATATTGTACATCTAGCTTCTAAGAGTCGATTTTTTTTTCAAACTTGGGCTTGAAAGCTTCGTTAGTTTGTACAGTATATTAGGTCTTAGAAGGATAAATAGATTAAAATGAATACACATAGATGAGATAACATACCAATTTTCCATTTTTGTTGTGACTGCAGCGAAAAATCATCAACCTCTCCACGCTTCAGTTCATACTTTTCAGCCAGATTCTCTGCCGTTTGCGGCATCGTAAAATTACAATATGTATCCAACGATCCAGCTGCGAGACAATCCTCAAACGGTACGTTTACTCCCAGTGGGACACCAAACCTTGTATTTCTTACCACAAATGGCACAGCGGACATATTTTCAGTCCCTCCAGCGAGCGATATTTGGGCCGCTCCTACCATGATATCCTGTTAATTTTATTTTATACCTATAGATTACCAGCAAAATACTTATATTTTAATTTTAAATTTTAAAATTACTTATAGGTAAATTTTACACATAAATTGTTATTCTGATATAGAGATACAATGTGTACCGACCATGCGAATGCATGACGTTTATGAATGAAGACAAGAATAAAGTAATATTTCAGTTTTTTCATAGGTTTCAGTTTTTGATCACAATCTGATCTGATGTTAAATGACGATGTAATATAAGATCGTAAGCACGTTAAACTTAGAGAGCACTGGCTCTCAAGTGCAGTTGCCGGAACACGCCAACCGGTGATTGGCGACAAATTTTTAATTGGGGGGTGATAGCTAGCCAAACTTACTTAGAAAAAGCCCTGCAAAGTTATTACATTATAATAAAATTGGATAAAACACTGGAATAACCCGAATGAAGTCCGTATTTAAATATATATATTTCTTCTGTCCGTGTGTATGTGACTGAACTCCTCCTAAAAGGCTGAACAGATTTTAATGAAATGTTTAGTGTGTCGTCAGGTGGAATCAAGAATTGTTTAGATTGGACTTGGTAGGTGACGCTGCGTTTGACTTTTAGGATTTTTTTTATTATCATGGCAGGACAACGTCTGCCGGGATCGCATTATTTATATTATTTTTTGGCGCATAATTTGAAAACAAGTGAATATACAAAATGAAAAAATTAATATACAATTGAGATTGGATAATAGTCAAGGCTACGCTTGTCTATCTGGTCCAAGTAATAACGCTTAACTACAATGCAAAAAAAGACATTGCTCTTTGAATCTAGATAAGGCGCATAGTTCCCATGACACAACAAAAGCATATTTATTATACGTAAAAATATCGCAGGAATAACCTAAACATGTAGATAGAGAACGTAATTAAAAACAAAAGCTTAAATTATTATACGTTTAAGATTATATAACGAAAAATCTCAAAAACAATGAACAACTGCCTAGACATGTCTTCACATGCATTTAGTTCATACATTTATGCTATATTTAATGTTTTAGAAAAGAAAGGTTTTGAGAAAAGAAATCATGGATCATTTGTAAGAATGAATAGTGTTATTTCTTACTTGAGCACTGTTAATGATTGCCTGAAAACCAGAGCCACATAGTCTGTTCACACCGAGAGCCGGTTTCTCCTGTGGCACTCCAGCTTTCAAAGCAGCGTGTCGAGGAGACAGTCCCCCATCTGAAGTCCCACTGATCTGAAATTAACTCTTCAAGATTTAAAAAGTTGATCCCTAGTCATATAATTGATGGAATCGTAGCATGAACATACGGCTTTTTCTAAGCCTACCTAACTAGTTATCATCCTATTATCACCAGCTAATTGCGTGTCAATTTGCGACCACCTCTCTCTCCCTTTATATTGCTAACTCCGAATATTTTGTGCGAAAACAACAAAATTGAAAAGAAGAGCCACCTATTATCCACAAATTGAACATACGTCGCCATGTACATATTCTGGTGTTTTCTGGTAGCTGTATTTGAGAGAGAGTCCCTCTAAGCTTAGTTTGTTTACTATCTTGGACCACATCATCATTTAAGATTAGGTAAGATTGTGGTGAAACTTTAAAAACTACAAAATATAATAAAATCACCAATAGTGTATCTAACTAAGCATTTATGAAAAACAATTATGTAACATTAGAGACCTGTCCCGGATTTGCATGGCTGTAATGTAGTAATGTAGTGTCATGGGTGTCTAAGGAATTTGAGTCTACTTTTGCCGCTTCAATATTTACAGTGAATCTTGAAAATTACGTAACGAACTTCACACAAACCTTTTTTTTTGCTGCTCTTTATTTTACATATGTCATATTTTCTACAATATTGATTGAGATGATATCCAAGGCAACTATAATCTATATTGAATACCCAACTCAACTAATGCGTTTAAAAGGATAAGGATAAATACTATATAGGTAGAAATAACTATTATATTTAAACGAAAGATTACTTGAGTTAACCTTACAAGATAGACATGTGTTTCAGATGTACAAATGTATTTTTATGTACCTCATAAGATTTTGCCAGTGTTTCCAATGCAAGCGCACAAGAACTCCTTCTGAAGATTTCATTAGAGTACATTGATACACTTTCACGCCTTATGTACCGAATCGATTATCACGAAATTTCGCATACACATCGTCAGATGTAAAAAGAAGGGCATACGGTACTTTTCGTCTAGAAAAAGGCACTGTTCCCTGACGATAAGTGAAATCTACGTTAAAGCGAAAGAAACCCCGGGAAGAAACTAGTCAATTATACAATCAAATCGAAAAAATTAACACACCTCTAGAGTTAAAGACTGATGATATTTAAGCATTATATATAACGCTCTCTGTATCAAAACGAAACAAATGGATTTTGTTTCATTTAAGCCCTAAGAAGATACTTATGAATGTTGAGATGGTAGTTTTGAAACATCTGTTGCATGTGGAGCATGAAGTCTGATTATTTCATACAAATCAGCCGCAGTAAAAAATGAACGCAGTTCTTTAGTCGAAACTAGCAAAAGATCTACCAAATACAAATTTCTAAACTTCAAGGACTCTGCACTCTTTACTTACAGAGTAAACTTGCCCAATGTTAACCGTGTCGATCAGAGAGGGCGCGACGTTACCAGCTTTGAAAGCATCTTTAGCCGCGACAGCAAGTAAATCGGATGGATGAATATTTTTAAACATTCCTCCCATTTTTCCGAAAGGCGTGCGTTTCGCTGCCACTATGTATACCCCTGGAATCAAGTATAACACACATTTTAATAAGTTCTTTATTCACTCGCTTCGCAGAAAGTTTCTTTTGCATATCCTATACCAGGTCCCGGGCCACATCTAGTCCCAATTGCATTACAAATTTTACAGGGAGTTTTGATGACAAATCAGAATCCATACTCAGTGGTATTATTTACCATCCACTTCACTTGTGTACAATAACCTAACTATAGTACGTAAAACACTACCAATATTACAAAATATAGAGCTAAATAACACAAGATTATGAATAAAATATGAAATCCACTACATGACTTTCTAAGACCCTGCCAAAAACTCTCTGGTAGTTATTTTAACATGGCACTACTGAGAGTGTAGAACGAGACGAGGTAATACGTCAGAAAGAGAGGAAACTCGCAGATGAGAGTTCAATTTGACAACGTATTTTTAACCGTGAAGTGATTATTTTTAATATTAATAATTTATATAAAAGCATTATTAATGGTTTGACATGTGTCTTAGTTTATTTAATTATCCGTTTTTTAACAATTTAATACATATTAGAGTAATCACTTCCGGTAATTGCATTTCCGTAACGAATATTTCCGAGTCGTAACCCAAAGATTTAAAGTTTAAAAAATTAGACTTTACACTCGCATCCAAAGTCCTATGATAACATATTATCACTAAATATTGTCAAATTTCGTATCGTGAGATAAAGTAATCGTTTATTATTGTAACATGAACCCTGGTATAATAAATTTTATTATCTATATTAAGTCTGCTTGTTTTTTCAGCGATATAAAATCCAAGCGTCGCATGTTATTAACATTTCGAGTAAATCTTGTAATTTATGTTATTAAATATTCTTCAAATATAACTTCGACTTAATATGTCGGTGTGTTTCTTTAGTTAAACTATCCATTCTAAGTTTAAAATGCTTTCACCATTGATCTTATCGTTAGTCTTGTGTGCCTTACAGGCTAATATGACGATAATATAAAATATATATCTAGATATGCATAGGGGGCGTCCATAAATTACGTGAGGTGTTTTTTTTTTAATTTTCTGCCCCTCCCTCCCCCCCCCTGGTGAGATGTCGTGAGATTTTATTCAACCCCCTCCCCCAACCCCCAATCTCACGTGAGATTTCTCAAAATGTGGATTTCTTACGTAAACGAGTTGGATTGTTATTGTAAAAAGAAAATGAAATTCTTTTCTTTCGAACGAATTAGTGAATGATCTTAATCGTATTACGATTACGCTTAATATTAAATCTTAAGCATGTACAATCTGGATTAAATGGACCAAAACAGTATTTTTTTTTGTTTCAATCAGAAAAAAAATTGCGTGATATTTGGCGAGACCCCCCCTCTCTCCAACTTAAGATTAGATGAGATTTGACTCGACCCTCTCCCCCCCTTAAACATCTCACGTAATTTATGAACGCCTCCATGTCTTATATGCAAATCAATATAAAAACTTCCAACTTTAGTCAAACACATTAATCACCATAAATTGGCATGTCTAATTGTTTGTTTTTTAATTGAGAATTTTTTATATAAGTTTCTGTATCTCGCCACTAGGTGGCACTGCTGAACATCAATTTTAATTGATCGTGATGAAAATTGGTATGTCTATATATTCGATTACGAATAATATTACACGTTATGCATCTAACGACAATTTAATGATATCTATCAACAAATAGCAATTACACAAAATAATAATAACAGACCCGTGTGGAGCTACGGGCATAGCATAGAGTATATAATAAAACCCCGAAAAATAATTAACTTAAATATTCTAAGTTCTTCTTCAATATTCTGTTCTTTGTTTACTATCCAAGATATGATTATTCAAATTTGATTTATATAAGCGATCAATTTAAGGCTAACACTGTATATATATTAATTCGAAGCTTGTAATACCTATATAATACTTTCATATACTACTTCTGATATCTACAAAATTTTAAACGTTGAATTTCATTATAAATATTCAACGTCATGATTAATCGCATACATTATAACTAAATACCTATTTAAGAATCAATAAACACTTCAAATAACCAAATGTATTATCATATGTATGTTCGCGATATTAAAAAACATAATATTATTATTAAATAAGCGATATAACCATTTATTTACCTTTATTGATAGCGACCGCCATGTTCAATTTATCAGACAACGGTAAACACGTCACTCCTGTCGGCACTATGGCTCCGTACTACGTGCGTTTGCGTCTGGTTACTAAATAACATAAACCTATCTCTACACGCAATAATAACGGATTGCAGACGTAACGCGTCTCACAAAATACAAGTAATTGATAATAAGATATTGGGAAATCGAGTTACATTGAGTATTGCCAATATAACAAATTTCGTGATCATTTAAGTCCCCGGTCACCAGTCTAGTAGGCGCGAACTATTACTAGCGGAATCGCCCAAAACTTTGTCATATAAAATTAAATTAAATCTACAAATAAACTGTCACTTCATATCGTGAGAGTACAGTATACTTGTTATTAACTTTTTTTTTTTAAATTAAATTATCAGATTTTTTTTTAAATCGGAATAACAGACAACGTAGAAATTATGCCAGTGAATCTAGAAAAATAATTATATTCACTTACAGTTCTTATATGAAGTGAGAGAGTGAGGGGCTTAAATATAACGCTGATTGCTAAGATTTTTTTGATGCAATATATACAGCAAATCCAAACATATACCATGAAATATGTGTATCAAAAAATTTAAGCGATTTTCACGACTACATGTTGCCTTATTATTTGGATAACTCTCAGATAGCAGGATTTTTTCAAACTAATTTAATACTGACAATTATATTTACATACTGGCTTTATCGTAGCATTTCGTGCCTTGAAGACTAGGCTTTACAGGTGCGACGCAAAGAGTCTACGTAAATGACCACTTAAGTGCTGATTCAAAGGTCCTCCTGAACAAGACCAGAGAAGCCGCGAAGTATAACAACAGTTATGTTTGGGTAAAATTCAGAAAAATACATGTCCGTAAGAAACTTCTCGTACAATTATAATTAACAAACAACAAGATTTAAACAAAATCGCCTAATTTATTATATAATCGATGTTTTTACATATCTGTTAACTAAATTAATAATTTGCTTTTTACTTTTTTTTTAATAAACTCCGTCGTAATATATGTCAAAGGTTGAATACTCCTGTCTTACCTGCTCAATTCTCATTGTGCTTGTCTATCGACGCGCATGTGTGCTTTGGTTTGTTTGCATTATAGTAAAAAATCGGTGCCATATATCTATTTCGCTCATACCACAGTGCGTAACACCGGAAGGTTACTACATGAAAGGGAAGTCTAATTGTATGCATTTCCTACGTTCATTGCTTATTTTGTATAAACTTTTATATTACTTACGTAAATTTACCCACTTTACTATGAACTGGCATTATACCTTTATTTTATTTATAGTTAAATTGTATCTATTATTTTTTTGGCCTCATGTCTGTTCACGCGTGTAATATGAGTCTTAGAGATAAAACTAGAAATCTAACTATTTTTAAGAGAATGTAATAGGGCTACGATGAAAAACGTCGTTATTTTGCAGAAATCTTAGTCTTAGTTCATATGCCATAATAATATTAACGGAAACGTGGTTGATGGAGGTCGTGAGTGACTCGGAACTATTTGATAATCGATACATAGTGTGGCGACGGGACAGAGATTATCTGCTTGCCGATCAAACCCACGGTACGCAATGATTTATTAGCTAGTTTACAACATTTTTTGCCTACCGCTGAGGATTTATGGCTTGTCCTACCTACTAATCGTATAAATACTCATTCAAATTCTTAACCTAGTTCCAATTTGTACATAGGTGTACTATACCTTTGTAAACAAAACTTGGGACACTCATTCTCAAGTTAATTAAAGAATTTCCTAAATGAACTGGACAATATTGTCATGAGTCATTCGAACGGTAGATTTTTCATAGTTGGAGATTTAATCAAAACGGAATTTCTTAGCAACAGAACGATAACGATAATCAATTATGAGCGGGCAACGTGAGAAGCACAGACGAGGCGCACTGCACATGCACAATTTAACATAATTCAATAATGTAGTGAATATTCATGGGAGAATAGTGGATTTAGTCTTATCAAACGAATGTGTAATTGTCTCGGAATGTGAAGAACCTTTAGTATCCATAGATCCACATCATAAGGCTTTAGTTATATGCATTAAATCGTCCAATAACGTACCATATTTAAAACCTGCAACTCGAACTAAACATATGTTTCATAAAGGAAACTATATTTAGATAAATGTGGATATTTTAAGCACCTTTGGTACCAGTACTTTTCTAATATATGCGTTGAAGACACTATTAATCGTTTTTACAGATACCTGAAATTTCTTATTGACATGCATATTCCAAAGGTCAAAATAAATAGTGGTAACAGCTTCCCTATTTGGTACACAGCGGCTCCTAAGAAATGTGTCAAAGAAAAACATAAACTCTTTAGAAATTTTAAAAATTACGGCAATCGGTCTGATCTATTGAGGGGACCTGATATACATAAGGGGGGACCTATTGAGATGGTTATCCTCATATATCCAATCGTTCCCAGGTAGTGGTAATTAACAATTACATATCCAGTTGGGTAATAGTTCCTAGTGATGTTCCGCAAGGATCTCTTCTAGAGCCGCTATCCTTTTTGATCATTCGTAAACGATATCGACAAATATCTCCGCCACTCACAACTTCTACCCTTTACAGACGATATGAAAATCTTCACAGCCATGTCTTCACCCTCAGATGTTGATGCTCTCCAATCAGACCTAACTCGATTAAGTGATTACTGCGCTCTAAATAAACTAGACCTAAATTCTTCTAAGTGTTCAGCCATTACTTACAGCAGGAAGTCAAACATTGTCATTTCAGAATATAGCCTGAAATAAGATCCCGAGGAGCTCTAGTGTACAAGATTTATTATTGGCGTGACTCATGATTCTAAGTTACTTTTCAAGGAGCATACATATCAACAACATCATAAAAAAGGCACCCCGGGCCCTAGGATTTGTAATGAGGATGTCGAATAGTTTTAAAGAGGCTAAGACCTTCAAAATTTTATTCTGCACATTTGTTCGTAGCATACTTGAATACGCTTGCCAGGGCTGGAACCCTCGCTATAACATATACATATCTCGTATCGAAAATATAAAGATAAAATTTCTCAAATACCTTTGCTATCGTCTAAAACTTAAATACTCCTCACATGATTATTTGAAATTATGCGGTAAATTTCATATTCTGCCCCTAGCTACACGTCGTGAAATAGCTGTCATCACTTATATGACGAGCATCATATCTGGTACAACCGACTGTCCGGACCTTCTCAAAAATATTAGTTTTAATGTTCCTACAAAAGTTGTGAGACACTGTACGCCGATCCATCTTCCATTGGTGTCCGCCAATTACCGCCAAAATTCATTTCTGTGGCGGGCGGGGAATAGTTTAAACAAACAAACAAATAAATTCAATTTTAATATATTTTGAATTAAGCCAGAGTCAGTAAAACGGGTACTCAGCCTTGACTTTTACTCTAGATATAAATAAGCTTTAATTGAATGTGCTTGGAAAACTGTAATCCACATAGTAATTATGTATCCAGATGCCTATTCGTGGAGACCTGTAAATGGTTTTCTGTTGCTTATTTTCCATAGCAATTCTTGTAAGTAGTGCTGTTGGTCTTCCTATGAACTAAATAAATAAATACTATTTTAATAAATGATGTTCTGTGTGACTTCGATGTACAGGTTATGTTACTCTAAAGATTCATAAAAATACTTTAAGTAATTTTGGCGTGAAAGAATAACATCGAACAGTAACCATCTGACATAATGTTTCGTTATTATATTAACTAGTGTTCGCCCAGTGGTCGAAATTCGAACATAATTCATTGATTTTTTAAGTTTGAACTTTATTAGGGTTCTTTTGTCAAATCAATATATTTTATTATTGTATAATCAAAAGCTTTCATCATCGCTACTCGGTTAATTTGCCAAGGTTTTTTTTTTAATTACTTATATAAACAAAAAAAAATATTTTAGATAAAAAATGTAATTATTTATACCTTTGAAAGAAAAAAAACAGGAGGTTAAAAAAGTGGTAAGGCTTTAAAATTCTAAGTAACCATGACTTTAAGAAAATAAGAAAAGTTATCCCAGCTCATGACACAATTTTCAATTAATTTTATAGGAGATCCGTGTCGGATAACGGGTATTATTTACCGAATATCACCGCAGATTATTATAGTTTTTCTTCGAAATGGTTTATTTTTGTCAATTCCATTGCATAGATTCCGCAATAGTCTATTTATGATTTTCATCACTTGCACTGGACACGTGGATCATCAATAAATACCAATGATCTTGAATTTAAGTAACGACCATAGCTACTAGTTGTAGTAAAATTTGCTACAGAATTTTCTAAAACGGTTATAATCATTTGAAACACATTGTGTAAAGTACTACCTCCAAATGTTAGAGTTCGAGTTATGCCACCAGACGTTGTTGGAATAAAACGAAGTTAAGTTCATTTAATTTGTTAATTATTTGCAAGAAAAAAACATTATTTCCAGTATCATGATACAAAACCTCACAAATCACTTGATCAATGGGATTACGCTGTTTTGTATTTACTATTTCGTAATGTTCACAAAATAGACATTTTGAGGAATATTGATATGTCACCCAGTATTACTATTTGGAAAAGTAATGGATACGCTACAAAGTCTGATGGTGAATCCAAAACAGAGACGTTTTTAATATTTTAAATTAACTTTTGAAAATGAATCCATTTTCTTTTAAAATTCATCGCTAACTCTACTAAATACATCTGCTATATCAGTTTGAAACGCATTATTGTAACGACGGAGATCCAAGTCATGGTATACTTTCGTTACCATACAAATTTCTTTATTTTGATTTCCAACTCTCTGATATTGATCCTTCATTGTAATAAATTACTACATAATCATTACTATAAAAAGGATTACTGCGCTCCAAATCGAGAGAAATTTCATGAATTTTGCTATCATTGCATGTTCGATTGAATTGTTCCTGTAAGTTATAATTAACAGCAGTGTCAACATCATAAAAATACAATTGTGCATATGGTGAGGGACCATATCCAGCAGTTATTGGACCCGCTTTGTAATAAAAAAAACATATAAATAATACCTACACTTCATCTGTAACTATATCGGAAACTTTAGCTTCTTAGTTAACCATAGCAAACGGTGAATTGTATTTGCGAATGTTTTTAAAGTAATTTTTTGACTTATTTTTATTAAATAATCATTTAATGTGAATCCATCATTAAAAGACTTAAAATATTTATATTGATTTAATGTTGATAATATTGTTATACTCTTATGACAACATGAAGTGAATGCAGTCCTGTCACCTAAAAATGTTGACACTACAACAATAAAACCAAAGAGAATAATTATTATTTCAGGAGTTGCATAAAATCAAAAGATATGTCATTATTATTATTAATTAATTAAGTATTTTATTAAAATATATTACGATGTAACATATAATATTTTCGTCAAACGTAAGTCATGTTAAAAATATTGAATAAGATTAAAAAAATAAAATAAACCGACTTTCATACAAAAACCAATAAGGCACTAAAAAGCGAAAAATGACTAAATTATAAAATTAACTAAATTAAATAAAAAATATTGATATTTGCGCTACCTAATAATATATTAAAAGTCAATGCCAAATATATGGGACCACCTCTGAGTATAATCAATTCAAATAAAAAAGGATCATTAAAATTGGTACACAATTTACGAAATTATAGATTGACATACATAAAAAATACATACAACCGAACATAGTACCCTTCTTTTTCGACGTCGGTTAAAAAAGTTAATTGGAACGTAAGAGTAAAATGACAGATGGTAAAACATCATTTTCGTTTACATGTGTGTATATGTTGTGTGCCATTCAAGCAGTAGTGTGAATTACTCACATATTTTAATTAGTTTAATGTATTTTATTTAGAAAAAAATGCATGGCACACTTCTCCTCCATATAAACTTGAAGCTAAATTTAATGATCATCCGTTCGCTCAATTCGCTTAAAAGGGGTACAAAGTTAAGTTTTGGCTTTACGTATTAATATATAACATGTGAGAGGTGTATATATATCATTACATAGTATAAAACAAAGTCCCCTACCGCGTCTGTCTGTCTGTCTGTTCGCGATAAACTCAAAAACTACTGAACGGATCTTCATGCGGTTTTCACCAGTGGATAAAGTGATTCATGAGGAACGTTTTAGTATATAATTTATCAGGAATATTATATAATCAGGGCGGGACAACGTCTGTCGGGCCCGCTAGTATATGTATATATCACAGTGTAAGTTTTACAACAAAGTTGTCACTTAAATGAGACGACATTGGATGTTATTTCAAGATGACATTTCAGAATACTTTTTATAACAATGTATTCCGATCAATATAGCTAATTTTGAATTACCCGATAAGGCATAGAAAGAATAAATGGTTCCGTAGATTTTAGAGTTATTCTATCAATATATTTATTTATTTATGTATACTAGCAGTCCCGGCGGACGTTGTCATGCCTTGATAATAAAAAAATATCTAAAATTCAACCGCAGCGCCGCCTACCGGGTCCAATTGAATCTAAACCATTCTCGGATCCACTGGAACACGCACACAAAATTTCATCAAAATCGGTCCAGCCGTTTAGGAGGAGTTCAGTGACATACACACCTACAGAAGAAATTTATATATAAAGATTGTGGCAGTAAATTTACCTCGTAAATTTAGTGAAATAATTGAATTTTTAAAAGAGATGACATAGTTGTTACATAATTAATTTATATTTCAAATTCTAAGTCGAAAGAATTATGGTAGATATTGATCTTCACACTTGCAAATATAAAAAATATGGGAGTTACAGTCCTCTACAACCTTTCTGGCAGCTCTGAATATAGTCATAAGTTAGGCGTAATATAGTCAAGATTTTAATGCAAAACAACGTTGTAATATTATTTTAGGAATCTAAAATCGGCATTTATTGACCCTTAAGCTGTCTCGATGTTGTACATATATATATATATATATATATATATATATATAAATATATATATGTATGTTGTATATATATATGTATTCATACCTAAATTTGTGTTCTACACAACTATGTCCAGACCGACTCAAAAATTTGGCGAGGATTTTTCATGGGTAAGAATCTAATACGATCACTTGACGCTAGACGCACCACTTTTTGACTTCTCTCGTACTTAGCTCGAGCCGTCATTCAAATTACAATAACTTCTGATAGAGTGGACCGATTTTAATGAGACAAAGACTAAGTTCTACTCGAGTATATGCTTTATGGTTTTTTTGAGGTTTTATTGTGAACCCAAGACTTTAGCAGTGATGCGTGTTGATACAAACAGACATTTTCAAAAATGATTGAATAGTATTTTATTACCTATTCCTAAACACCTACAACATTTTTTTTTCACAAAAATCGAAAAAGTACATACACGTTAGATTTACATTCTTATTATATGTAAGACTAGCTGTATCCGCAGCTCCGCACGCGTTTTTTTTATTCGTATTAAAAAAATATAAAATTGTGAGACTATGTACAATTATAGAAATGCTCTTTAAAAGCAATTGTGAGTACGACACGCACGCCACTTATAGTAACGTGTAACGTGAACATTAGATATATAAATACTAACAGCGTGCCAAATGAGGTTTGTCGTTAGCAACATATTTGGAACCTTAACTCAAAATACAACTACCTCAGTGCTCACTTATACTGTACAGGGCACTAATGAAATAATAACTTAAAATATTATTATAAAGATTTACATTTACATTACATTTAATATACATTGCCATTATAATTAAGATTTTGTGACTATACAAAAAATAAACGCTTCTCTGTTCCTCGAGAATTTATATTATGGAACTCTTTACGTAATACGTTTATAATCTAAAATCATTATTAGGAAGACCCCTATATCATTAAAGTTATTAATAATTATAATGTCGAATTGTAAACAATAAGCTGATAATTATTTCTCTAATTATAAATAAAGAATGAGTTGAAATCTTGGTAAATTTCATGCAGACAAAGTCGCGGGTAACAGCTAGTCTAAAATAGAATAACCTGAATTACTTTTTATAAGGTTCGCTATCTACCAGTGAAAGTCCCGTGAAAATAGGTCTAACCGTTTTGGTAATAGCACAGCGGACGAAGTCACGATTAACGGCTAATTTAAATTAAAATAAATTAAATTACTTTTTATAAGGTCCGCTATCTTCCAGTGAAACTCCCGTGAAAATCGGTGTAACCGTTTTGGAGAAAGCACTGTAGCCGAAGCCACGGTTAACAGCTAGTATAAACTAAAATTCTTTGAATTACTTTTTATAAGGTCAGCTATCTGCCAGTGAAAGTTTCGTAAAGATCGGTCGAACCGTTTTGGAGATAGCACTGTAGGCGAAGCCACGGTTAACAGTTAGTCTAAATTAAAATAAACTACATTACTTTTTATGATGTCCGCTATCTGCCAGTGAAATTCCCTTCAAAATCGGTCCAGCCATTTCGGAGATTACCCGGAACAAACAGACAGACCGACAAAAGTTTTAAAAATTGTATTTTTGTTATAAGTTGCGTGTATACTTTGACACTCAATCAGTAAAAAAATGTTATTTTGATCTTACATACAGACACTTCATTTTTATTATAAGTATCGATTCGTTCCATCGGTTTAAGTTACGATTATAAAGTAAACTTACTAAAGATCCGCCAAAGAGAATCTCCGATTTTCCGATCGTTTGTGTAATCAAAGTGTAGTCCTCGTTAATCATTTTGGCTGCTCCAAGTATAGCCGTAACTTTGGCCTATCACATAATATAGTCAAAAGTTAATAGGGAACAAAATTAGAATATTATTATAAGAGCACATCATAATCTAACATTTCCTTTTATTTATTCTGTTATCTTATTTATTCTCTTAAATTGTCTGCATGAAATCAATATAATACTTGTTTATAGATTAATTTGTGTTCCGCGCTACTATCTTCAGAATTGTCAGAAATAGGTACCTATTTCTTACTTGCTACGAACATGTAATTGTAAAATGTTTTATTTGCTTTGACTGATGCATTTATGATTGGTTAATAACTAAAAGAACAGTTGAAGAGATACTCGTAACTATTTGATTTCATTGATTAAAGCTGTGACGTATATATACTTGGTTATTTATTTCAATGAAGATTATATCCCAGGCTGACTAAAGATCCGTGGAAAGGAAT
>AP028442.1:2604852-2705730 GCA_036509395.1 Antheraea yamamai
CAAATTTACATAAACTATTGACAAATTATATACCTTCCTCCTGAATCACTCTATCTGTTAATGAAAACCGCATGAAAATCCGCGTAGTAGTTTTTGAGTTTATCGTGATCAGACAGACTGACGCGGCGGAGAAATTTGTTTTATGATATGTAGTGATATTATTTAAAAATCCTAACCAATATTATAAATACAATTGTGAGTGTGTTTTTATGTCTATTATGCTTTCACGACTTATCTACTCAGGCGGTCATTATGCCATCTTGCATAAATATTGTCAATGGTAAAGAAAAGGGCAATTTTTTTTTCGAACTGACTACGCTATTGGCCTAACAAGGTTTAACAGCTTCATCGGACTACTGAAGAAAAGGGCAAACGGGACCATTCATCCATAAGAAGTACTGTTCCCAAGGGATAGGTCGAATCTACATTTACGCAAGCGAAACTGCGGGTAAAAGCTAGTATACAAATCATTTTGGAAATGTTGTTCTAATTTAATAATTTCTAACTCTAATTAAAATGTATAAGGGTCATACAATGTCACCTATAGTGACAAAATTAGGGAAGAGCTTCAAAAAATTATGAAGTTCGATTGACGTGATTTAAGAATGACCCTTACAACGTCGTCTGTAGACCGAATAAAAATAAATAAATAAAATAATAAAAAATTAGTATTTCCGAATATTACATTTAAAGTGCCAAAATGTTAAAAATTGATGGCGAAGCTTTGTATACATTATTAACCACAATTTGCACATGGACAAGCGCGAGATTTGATATAATTAAGGCTCATATTATGGAGAAGTAGTCACATGTGTTGAATAAGAAAGTTAAAGGTCATGTTGTTTTAAATTCAATGGATACATTTTATTCTTTTACCCGTCCCATCTTTTGATGCAATAATAAAAGTATAAAAAACAAATATATTCTTTAATAGCTGACCCGTGCAACTTCGTCTGCACCAAATCGGTTATTACCGGTTTCAATTGTATTTTTAAACGCAAAAGATCTTAAAAAACCTAAAATCCAATTACAGCGACATCTACCGCTTCCAACTGTGAGCGTAAACTATCCAGGAACTCACTCAAACATATACCCAGTTGGTGTGTGAAAAATCTTTTAAACTAAGCTTAGAACCAGTTCGGAGCATCATCCTCCGGGTCCAATTAGGATAAAAGCTAACCTACATATATTGCCGATAAATGTCTTCTCATTACACCTTAGGTTGCTCCTGTGTTGCTCACCTTCGCGACCATTCGCTATTCATGTAGAGTTAGCGGCAGCGACAACGCAATAATTTGCTGGCTTATAGTTTATATTTCGCGTTATCTTCTGACTAACTTCATCAATTAACATACTGTAAAAACTAAACTTTATGTACATTAAATTTACATTTGGATTTAGTTGTTTGTTTTATATGGTAAGAATTTGTAAAGTATACGTGAAATCTGCATCCAATCTTAACCTTGTTAAATTTATATTACTTTTGACATATAAACCATCTTTTTGACTGAGATATTGAACTTATATATGTGGTGTCGCAGACTTTTATTAAAAGTAAAAAGTAATTAATACTTTTGTTATAGATTTTATTCTTTTATTTCAAACCGTTCAAGCAGCGTACGCCATATATAGAATTTTTCCGATTTCAATTACATTTATTGTGTTTAATTATTGAAAACATATATTTGCCAAATTAAAAAAGCATAACATAGCATAATAATGAGGAATAATATATCTTTCTAACAGTGAAATAATTTTCGAAATTGGATCAGTAGTACCAAGGATTCCCCGAAAACAAAATTGTACCTCTCTTTATAATCATTACATAGTATAAAACAAAGTCCCATACCGCGTCTGTCTGTCTGTCTGTTCGCGATAAACTCAAAAACTACTAAACGGAATTTCACGCGGTTTTCACCAATGGATAAAGTGTTTCATGAGGAACGTTTTGGTATATAATTTGTCAAGATTTTTTTTATAATCATGGCGGGACAACGTTTTCCGGGCCCGCTAGTATAGTACAAATATAACATAGTATGGTAGTTGTAAACACTTTAACTAATTACTTTGATCGTAGATTCACAAATCTGAACCCAACTACTTTAAGACTCAACAATATTCAGAAAACTAATTTTACCAAATATCGAAACAACACACGTACTGACAGACTCTAATTGAGATTCATCTTCTATAATGCTATGTAACTATTATCTAGGTTTATGTTTTAGGAAAAATCTTGTCACTTTTGTTTAAACCTGTTATGGTTTAAAAATCAAAGGAAAGAATGCTTCATGACAAAGAGACAAACACATCCATCAATAGAATTTAGCCTAGTTGTTAAATTTTATACTTTTCATTCAATTGATTGATAATTACGCATAGAAACGTCATGTAGCCGTAGCTCAATTATAACGCACTGTATATTATACGGACCGACGAAGGCGTCGGTTCGGATCCCAAAGGTCATTTTTTTAACCGACTTCGAAAAAGGAGGAGGTTACTATGTTCGGTTGTATGTTTTCTTTTATGTATGTTAATTGATATTTTCATCAATTTTTAACCGATTTTAATGATTCTTTTTTATTTTTTATTTACATTTTTAGCTAACCTATCTGATATATATAGCACAAAGAAAATTTACCAAAATCCGTCAAGATTTTCATTAACTACAAAATTTTAACTTTCGTCCGTTATCCTGGAGAACTCCTTGTGTTTTATGGGACAAAAAGTTTATAATATTAGTTATCACTGTGTCAAGTTTCGTCAAAAATGGTTCAGTACTTTCAGAGTGATACGCGTTCACATGGACTGACAAAAATTGTAAAACGATTATTTTTGGCTTCTATATCGATAACAAAGTCTACCTTGATTATAATTTCCAAAAAATATTTAATGTACAGATTCGGCCTACTTACAGTTTTATTATATGTAGTATACAGATTGAAATTTTTGTATTGTTTTTTAAATTTAAATGTTAAACAAATATTTGTTTTTTTATTTATTTGTTATATAATAGATGTGAAAACCAGACTTATGTTTATAAATTCAATTTACAAATTATTTAATTTTAATTATACACACTATAATTTATTTAAAAATGCAAAAGAGAACATACTTTATTTTCCATTGTTTTGAGTTTTCGCTTCTATCTTCTGTTATGGCTGCCTCGACTTTATTTTTATTTTTACATTTTTAATGTAAATAAATGCACGATTTTTATTTGGTACTAGCTGACCCGTGCAACTTCGTCTGCACCAAATCGGTTATCACTGGTGCCAATTGTATTTTTAAACGCGAAAAAATTTAATATAACTAAAACCTTATTGCAGCCACACCATCGGTTTCCAATTGTGAATCCAAACTATCAAGGGACTCAATCAAATATATACCCAGATGGTATGTGAGAAATCTTTTAAAATAAGCCTACAACCCGTTCGTAGCAACCAACATATATTGGTGGTAATGTGAAAAAAAGCTTTAAAGGTCTATGGACCCCCCAATTTCTAACGAAGTTCCTTTCCCTTTTTTGTAGATGTTTACTATACAGTCAGTAGAGTTTACATTATAAAATATCAAGTTGATAGAGTTAAATTATAAATTAAACGATAAAATGTATTCATAAAATAAAATCATGATGAATGAAACACTGAATAATATCATAACTATTTTCAACTTGTATTAAAACTTTTTCACACTCCATTGTATTGAAGAAAAATATAAATATTAAAAAGATATGAGCACGACGCGTCAAATGTCACTTGCCTGTAACTATTTGTCTAAGAGCTAGCAACGCTTTCGAAAAAGAAAATAAGCCAGTTTTTATATATCTTTATGTTCTTCCGAACAGAGTGCGCCTGGCTGCCGGTAAACGTTGCGTTTATTAGTCCATATCGCACCTTTACAGGCAAAAACATTGATTTTTATATAATTTTTGAATGTTTTGTTTTTTACTAACTTACTACTTTACTAACTTTGAAACGCTACTAAAACATGAAATTATCATTGCCAGACATTTTTGTTATTAACAATAATGTGCCCGATGCTATTTTTTTTGTAAATAAAATAAAGTATGTCCAAACCATGTTAAGATAGCTGTAATTTTAATATTATTATTATTTATTTTTTAATGATGGCTTAGTCGCCTTCTTGGCTATATCGCCTAAGTGACATACAACTATATAACAATAAGAATGACAATAAACTTAACAATAGCTTATATTAATTATGTACAATTCTTTAGCATCTTTCGAAGTGGGGTCAGACAATAACGAATTGTACAAACCAGTGTGGAACGAACCAGAAGCATTAAGCCGAGATCTAATATCTTCGTTTCGAACACATTCTGCCAGGATGTGGTGCACATCATCGATAAGTTCACAACTCTGGCAGAGTGGTGATAGTACTTTACGCATCAGGTAGGCGAAGTTTTTACATGGGATGTGTTCTGAACGTAATCTTATTCCTGTGATTGCTTCCTGATGGCAAATCGTACTGTCATCAATCCATGGTGACCTTAAGGGGCGTGGCTGAATCGTTCTGTACCATATTCGTTTTGTTTTAGAACGCTCATCAAAGTATTCCTTCCAATGCGAGTAACAGCTATTTTTAAATACTGAGCATACATCCAAGTAAGTTGGTAAAATATTAATAGGAGCACCTTTGGAGGATCCTTCTCTAGCTAAAAGATCTGCTCTTTCATTCCCAGTTATACCTATATGAGAAGAGATCCATTGTAAAACAATTACTTTGTTCTTTGCTTTGAAATCTAGTAATTGCTTCAAAATAGTGTTTGTAGGCTATCGGTATTCCTCGAAAAGTCGAGGTACATCGCGCTACGTGTTGAAGAACACTTTTTGAATCGGATAAAATAACAATCTTAATGGACTCAGTTGATTGTGCAAATGACAAGGCCTCTGCTATTAATTGCTATTAATTCAGTGTGCATAATTGAAATATTTTCATCAATTTGAAATTTCATAAAAGTTTTGGAATTTGACTCAAAAAATGCCAGCTTTAGGTCCGTCAGTGTATATTTTAGCAAAATTTTGATAATGTTTATTTATATATTGAAGACAAATATCTTTTATTTTAACAACATCATATTGACGCTTCGGCTTCCAAATACCATCTACATTTATTTTAATTATATCGTGCAAATCAATGTTATCGACCCAGGTGTGTAAAGTGAACATTTCATGTTTTATACTTGTTTGACTTGGAGTATTTTTATATTGAGAAAAAATAGTGGTCTTTTTCTTTTACGCCAATAGAGTGATTGGAAAGAGGCGGACAGTTCTTCTGATACATTAGTTAGTTCGTTCTTTTCGAATGACTTAAATTTAAATAGAATTTTGCCAGCTTAATATTGTCTCCTAAGATGTAACGGACATATGCTCAATTCGCTTTCCATAACATGGATTGGAGTACTTTTAATGAAACCCCCGATAATTCTCATGGCCTGGTTTTGGACTTTTTCAAGTTTATAGAGGTTAACCTGAGCACTACTATCATAAAGAAAGCTGGAATAGTCAATTCGACTGCGTATAATATTGAAGTATAAACGAACTAAATGTTATGGATGAACACCCCAATTAAAACGGGCTAATGCTTTGAAAACGTTTAGAAACTTAGAGCTAGATACTGCAACTGCATTGATATGTTTACCCCATTTTATGTATGATAAAGATAGCGATAATTGTGGAAGCGCTTGTTATAGACGCATGTATTCAAGATGACGTTTACGGTGTTTACGGTGAAATCTCAATATCATAATGGTTAATAAAATGAAATATGTTCTTTGCAATGGAAAAAATAAAATGGTTTGAAATGAATTATTTTATTTATAAAGAATATCATCGTGCACATTATTGTCAATAACAAAATTGTCTGGCAGTGATAAATTCATGTTTTTAATAACGTTTAAAAGTTACTGAAAAAAAATGTTCCTTAAATTATTTATAACCCAAAATTTTAACCTGTAAATGTGTGATGCGCATTAAAAAACACAACGTTAACCGGCTACCAGGTATTCTGAATTCTGTTTGGAAGGGCATAATATATCTTCATTTTAAAGAACCAGCTTTTCTAAAATTCTCGTTCTTCCAACATTGCTGGCTCTTGTACTAAGGTGTCGCAAAAAAGTCTCGTTACATTAACTACAATTTTTTGTCTTTCGTTATCCTGGAGAACCCCTTGCGTTTTATGGGACAAAAAGTATCCTAAATGTAACCTTGGAATATTAGTTATTATTGTGTCAAGTTTCGTTAAAATCGGTTCAGTACTTTCAGCGTGATGCGTGTTCACAGGGACAGAAAGACAGACAGACAGACAGACAAAAATTGTAAAAAGATTATTTTTGGCTTCTATATCGATAACAAAGTCTACCCCGATAAAAATTTTCAAAAAATATTTAATGTACAGATTTGACCTTGCTACAGTTTTATTATAGTATAGATAATGTAAGTAACGGGTAAGAAGATGATGACAGACATATGTTGCTCAATTCTATCACACGGCACTTGAATTTTATATCGTTTTTTTCCTTTACACACTGATTTATTGTAATCTTGAACTATGGTTCATTGTCGCTTCGTGTTATGTCCGTTTTATTGCTTCTAACAGTTGCCAAAACGTTTCAAAACACACTTTTATCTACAAAGGAAGCAAGTCTACATTTTCCTTAAACTTAATCTAAACCACAGATTACTTACGACTAGACGTGAATTACCAGATGTTATCGGTAAAGTAAATGAAATCGACAAATGTAAATAAAATTGAATTTCCCGAGTAAATTACCGACATAGCTAAACCGATTTTAATGAGACTTTTACTCTCAGATAGAGGGCTTTAATGAGTATAATTTTGCATATCGCTATGCTTTTCCATGGAGGTTAAGTAGTAATGATAACGTTTGATAAAGAATCCTGGTTAATTGATTTATATGAACTGCATTCTGAAGAATATGTGAGCACCATTGTACTCTACACATTCTAGGTTCACTTCAGAAGAATGCTATATATATGTATAATCTAATCGATACAATCTAAGGACCACAGAAGGCTACTATCTATCTTCTATCTATATCTATACATATAATAAAAATGTAAATCGAATGTGTACATAATAAAATACATCTGCATCTTTTTTAGAAATGTCTATCTGTCTGTTTGTATGGACACGCATAACTTCTAAAGTACTGCATTCATTATACAATCTAACCAAGTCAATCATAAAGCATATTTTCGAGTAACATTTAGTCTTTGTTTCATGAAAATCGGTTTGGTTTATCAAAAGTTATTGTAATTTTAATGACGACGCGACTTAAGTACTCGTACGAGAGAAAAGTAGGTAGTAATGAGACTGAATACATTCAGATGACTCTATTAGTCACTGTTTTGTACATAAGGTTTCTATTTAGGTTTTTATTTACAGGTTCAATGTAGCAAATACAATATTCAGAGTTACTTTGTTTTATTAAGTAACTTTTTTTCCAAGCTCGTGATTGTTTATTAAATTTAAGTTTTGTTAAACTCTTTCAAACGGCCTTGCAAGGAAGAAGGCTCCATATAAGGTCAACAGACTAAATTAGTTGTTTTATATAAACTAACGTTTTAGCAATAAAAATATCTGCTTATACATAAACTAAATAAACAGGTCTTGCATTAAAATTAATCATTAAATACTTACAATTTTTAATTCACATAAAAAATTCAACAAACATTACTTGAACACTATCGTAAAACTGAAAACGTTTTCGTGAATATTTTGGTATTGATGATATGACGATGATGGCTTCGTTGACAGCGTAATCGGACACCGTGTCGATGGACGTAGGTTCGAATACTAGCAACTGAGTCCGGAGTGATGAAACCATACCATGATGATAGAGCTTTTTCAAAGTCCGCCTCGCTATCTATCGCCATTAACAAGTTAAAAATCTGTCGCGAAGAACTTGTTGGTGTGCGATAACTGCACTTGAAAATCAGTCCGTTCTAGGTTTGCCGTGTTTACCATCAGATTAGATTAGATTAGATTTTGCTCAAACTAAACCCTATAATACAGCATAAGAAAATATGATTTCTAAAATCAATATTACATGAACATCAAATACTTATCATCATTAACCTCTGTTCCAATCCAATTTTAGAGATCTCTAGACGTTCCTATTAAAGCCCTTGTGTGCTGCTATGGCAAGTGGTTTATTTTTTTAACGACCTTATAAGGAATCATTTTTATGGAAACACTATAGACAGTTATAACTAAAATAAAAATAAGTTAATAATTTTTTCTTTAATACTAATGAAAATCCTTATATGTCAGTTCAAAGTTAAAAAAAGTAATAGTTGATTTACTTGAAAACTTGAAAATCGAACGTACAAAAAAGCGGCGAGGGCAACTCGCCGCCACCTATGTGTATTGAGTTCGATAGATATTAGTGTGAATAGAAGGAACTTGTCATTCATTGTCATTACAAAGAACATAGCCTTATAGCCAAAAATATTATATTTAGTAAAGTACATATAATTACATTATTAAAATAAATTTATCGACAGTTTTAATTCCCTAAAAGTTCGGGTATATTTTGGAGATTCTGCGTTTCATCATAACCGAATCAAATGTTTTTCCTGTAGCTTCAGACATTAATAAAATGACAAATAGAATATATACAAAATTTGATTTTAGTGGGCTGTACTGCCTCACCTGTGTGAGTTCTATAATTCAGTTAAGTCTCAAAAGGCGCTATTGTAGAGCACTCAATCCTGAGTGACTCCTGAGTTTGAAGGATATGATAACATAAAGTGACGCCGAGTTATAAAAATTAAAAAATATAAGTTTACGTAGATTCTTGTGGGAAATCTTCTTACGCTCTGATAGAGTACTTAGACTTAATTATGAAGGATTAAAATTTTCGGGAAATATTTTTTTACATATTATCTACAAAATCTTGCTTCGGGACCGAAAAATTAATCGTTTAAGAAGGCGACCTATATATAGATTTTCCAAAAGTGGATTTATAATCACTCTTTATTGAAACGGGTGAAAAGTAAATGTGAAATTATGGATTTGAGAGTAGTAATATCTGAAGACAAAGACGTAGAGATTGATGTGTAATTGATGTGTGTGTCCATTAAGCACTATTAATTGTTTTTTTTATTTAATTCGAAAAAATATGTAAACTGGTATTTAATCACATTTTTTTAAATTACTTTTACGGGGTGTCAAACAATATATGGAGTATCAAACGAGAAATATACCACACGTTTATTAGAAAATACTAGATAATTCATCCCTTTAAATCAAACCTCTGAAGCCTGAGGAGGTTATTATAATGTTTAAGAAATTCCATATGTTGATCTTGTATCTATTTAAAAAAATAATTTCACACTTTCGAAGCTATTCATGCAAACTATGGTTTCCGAAAAAAAAAACATTTAATTAAATTTCTTACTTACCATTTAACTTGTAAATGACAGCTGAAGCTCCCTCCCATAAAATAAACAGCACGATAATTCGTCGAAACATATTCTAATGCGAAATTAATACTTATATGTAAGTCAAAATCCGATGAAATAAAAAGGTTTTAGATTGTTTTATGTTTTTTTTTATTTATCATCACCAACTAGTATTTATTACTACAATAAATGTGCACCATTCAATTAATAATACAAAAATGAAGTTTAATTTCTTTTTTGTGATTTGTAAATTTTATTAATTCAGGAAAACAAATGATTTTAAACTCTGATTTAATTATTGTTGTCTAGTATATTTTAAACACAATACGCAAGTTTTCTGTGCGACGTTGCAGTGTTATAGTGGACACTGGCTAGATATTGAATGTGTGTATGGTCCTTACCGATCTGCTTATTTTGACCTTCCAATGTCCACTCTCATTTACCCAAACGTGTATCTGCATAATTACTATGATTCTCACGAATATAAGGATACTTTATTAACAAACAGGCATTGAGCATACGATGTCGTAGGATCTCATTTTTTATTTTCAATGACCTTCGAATATTATATGCAGTTGAATATGTATTTCTATAATATTGCAACGTCGAAGTTAAATGTGTATTAAATACTAGCTAAGCCCGCAATTAGTCCGCGTGGAAGCGTATGTAAAAAAACTGGTTAACAAAATCATCTGATTGTATTAAGCCCATTTACTTATCTATCTTTCTCTCGTACTTAAGTCGCGTCGTCATTAAAATTACAATAACTTTTGATAGAGTGAACCGATTTTAATGAAACAAAGGCTAAATGTCACCCGAGCACATGATTTATGATTTTTAACCGACATCGAAAAAGGAGGAGGCTACTATGTTCGGTTGTAGGTTTTTTTATGTATGTTAATCGATATTTGCGTCAATTGTTAACCGATTTTAATAATTATTTTTTATTTGAATTGGTTATACTCAGAGGTGGTGCCATATAAATTTGAAAAAAATATTCAACCTCTAAGGGGGTGAAATATCGTTTATATGATTTTCACTCACTCCGTATCTACGTATTTTCGTCAACTTGGAACCGATTTCAATAATTTTTAACCGACTTCAAAAAAAGGAGGAGGTTATCAATTCGACTGTATTTTTTTTAATGTTTGTTACCTCATAACTTTGGACTGCTTCAACCGATTTTGCTTATTCTTTTTTTATTTGAAAGCTGGTACTTCCCGTGTGGTCCCATTTCAATTTGGTCCAGTTCCGACAACGGCATCCAGTGCAAAACCGTATAAGTTTTAAATTTGCATTAAGTATGTACACGACAAATAGACGAATAACTCTATATCACGCTAACCGATTTCGATGATTCATTTTTTATTGGAAAGGATGTACTTCAAGGGTAGTTTGATGAGAGTTTGGTTAGGTTCTGATTATGGTATCCGTGACAAAGTAACAAAACTTTCAAGAAACGAGCCTACTCCTTTCTTAAGGGCCGGCAACGCATCTGTGTTTCCTCTCGTGTCGCAGGTGTCCATGGGCGGCCGTGATCACTTACCATCAGATGACCCGTATGTTCGTTTGCCACCAATAGTATAAAAAAAACTCTTCAATTCTTAGGAGCCTATTGTGCTTATGTTCGTTGCTGTGTTGCAACATGACGAAAGCATTGTAATTACATTACTTAAGGTGTTTTACCAATGTATTACCAATGTACTTCCAATACATCTCTAGATAGCACACATATTCATATGTTTATTTAATTTGGTTAATCTGATAAACTATTTATTTTCCGCTTTTTAGTGCCTTATGGGTTTTAGATTGATATTGAAGTCGGTTAATACTTTTTTTGAAAATTTACTTTATTTTATGTGACTGTTGTTGATTCTTTACGATAAATAAATAAAAATATGAATTTAGGTTGGCATTGACTTCAAATATAATAATAGGTCTTTACCTATGAAATTGACGTTCTGCAGTACTGGCCATTTCAAATCAAAATAATTTTTGTTTAGCTAAGAATTCTGATTTCAAATTAATTTTATTTTAAAAACATGGAATTCTTTTTCCAAAAGTAGTCATTTGTTTATTGATTAGTGTTACATTTTCATCGCCTTTCAATCTTTTTTGTCATCATGGATACGTTAAAAATTCGAGTAATTAAGGAATATGAGTACCGTCGTGGCAGCAACGTGGCACAAGCGGCACGCAACATCAACGACGTTTACGGAGCTAACACTACAAACCAACGCACCACCTGTTATTGATTTGCTCGCTTCCGTTCTGGGAATTTCGACCTGAAAAATGAACCTCGCGGTCGTCTGAAGACTTTGGTCGACGATGACGAATTAAAGGCGATTGTGGAAGCTGATGATACACAATCTACGGCTGAATTAGCAGCAGCTTTCGACGTTGGCGTCAAAACAATATGGGTCATTTACGTCAAATTGGCAAGGTAAAAAAGCTTGACAAATGGGTGCCCCACGAACTCAATGATCGCCAGCGCGAAGTACGCGTCGAGACGTGCCTTGCACTGCTCAACAGACACACAAATGAAGGAATTTTGAACGGCATTGTTACCTGCGATGAAAAATGGATTCTGTTTGATAACCGCAAGTGCTCAGCAAGTTGGTTGGATCCTGGTTCAGCACCTAAACAATCCCCTAAACGAAAACTTACCCCTAGAAAAGTGATGGTCACTGTTTGGTGGTCTAGCGCCGGTGTGATTCATCACAGCTTGTTACCAAACGGGGTGAGCATTACTGCAAATGTGTACTGTGAAGAACTGAACACAATGATGGAGAAGCTGGCACATCTCCAACCAGCATTGGTCAATCGCTCGTCTCCGCTGCTCCTGCACGACAACGCGCGACCTCATACTGCACAGCAGACGGTCTCCAAGTTGCAAGAACTGGGGTTGGAAGTTCTCCGTCATCCGCCCTACTCACCAGACCTTGCGCCTACAGACTACTACTTTTTCCAGAATTTGGATAACTCCTTGGCGGGAAAAAAATTCAATACCCGAGAGGCAGTACAAAATGCCTTTGAATAATTTGTTGCCTCCCGTCCAGCTCATTTCTTTAAGAAGGGCATCAATAAACTGCCACTGCGTTGGCAAAGATGCATTGATTGCATGGGTGATTACCTCGATTAATACAAATAAAAAATACATGAAAAAAATTCGTTTGAATTTTTTCGTACAAAACGGCAATTTCATAGGTAAAGACCTAATATTAGGTAGCGCAAATATCAATATTTTTATTCAATTTGGGTAATTTAATAACTTGGTTACTTTCCACTTTTTAGTGTCTTATTAGTTTTTCATATCGAATTCGGTTTATTTTTTAACCGACTTCAAAAAAAGGAGGAGGTTATCAATTCGACTGTATTTTTTTTTTCTCTGTTAGGTTTTATCGTAAACGTAGTACCTAGCAGTGATGCGTAGTCAAACAAACAGGCAGACATTTGTAAAACTGATTGAAATGTATTTTATTACTTATTCCTAGACACATGCAACAATTTTTTTTGCAAAAAAGGAAAAAGTACGGACACGTTGGATTTACATTTTTATTATATATATAGATAAGAAAGACCGTATTATTAAGATGAAACTAAAGACTCTAGTTAAATTGGTAACGCTTTTTAAAATCTCTTGGTACGCATTAATGCTCCGTCTGTTTGTTAATTGAAATTGTGGTTCACGACGTTCAAGTATTTCTGTCGGAATTTATCTTATGGCAAAAGATTTACACTCATTAGGAAATGTCCTACCATTATCTTCAATAATGGTATCCAACTATCAATCTATCCAACAATAGCTCCGACTCATCATGGGTTTGGAATCTACGTAAATAGATGCAGTTTTTTATTATTTATAGCTTCCACACAAAAAAAAAATCGAGGCAGTCATAAGGACTGCCGACAGGAGTGAAAACTTAATACAATAGAATAACTATGTTCTGTTTTGAATTTTTTAATTAATTATAGTGTGAATTAATTAAATTTTCTAGACTAGGCCCCCTTCGTCAGCGGCTCAAGCCTAGGTCCGTTCTCTCGGCGTGAAGCCCTTGAGTGCACAGCTCGTGCGATACAGTGACAGAAAATCTTATATCACTGCAACAACATTACACATATCACCTCCACACACGTGCACGCACACATGCTTACACATGAAAGTGGAAGGGTTGTATTTTTTTATCGAACTGAAATAGTTTAGAAAAATTATCCGACACAAAATATATATAAGAGTTGTCGAGGTATGTATGCTTGGTACACATATATGTTTTTTTTTTTTTTTTTTTTTTTTAACATGGGGAAATCCCTACGGATATCCACTCTACCCGGGCAGCTAGGGTGGGATATGTCCGACTTGCACGGACTAAAACCCCATGGTGCCTCCTTACACCTATTTGGCCGGGGAGCAGGAACTGCCTACGGCACTGCGTCTGCTCACCCGGCAGGTGTCGGCCCCTCATAAGGGGCCTCTTCTGCAGCCTGAGCGGGTCAAGATAGTAGACCCCTCAGGGAGGGGTGGGTGTTACATCCCCCCCCCGACGAACTGTGGGAGTCGCGCGGCACGATGCGCCTCCACCACGTGGGCCTGCTATAATGCAGGGCGACGGACGTGCCCGCGTCACGTCGCCCGCGGGCCCTTTACGGCGGTCTTAGATCATCTCCGACCCGTCGCCGCCGTGTTCATCGGCCGCGGGAGAGGAGCCTGGTAGTCCGCTCTCTCTCCCTCTCCGCCGCCTCCTTAGCGAGCATAACTGCCTCGCAGTATGAGGCGACGGAGTTCCACCCGGTCTCACTCTCAACCATCTTACAGACGACAGTCGAGAGCGAGAGATCCGGGCCTATGGCCGCGACGAGCTCGCGGCGTGGCACGTCCCAGGCGGGACAAACTGCTAGTGTGTGCTGCGCGGTGTCCGTCGCGCAGCCACAGTGATGGCACCCTGCTGCTGGCTCTCGGCCGATGCGACACAGGTAGCTCCCGAAGCAACCGTGCCCCGAGAGCACCTGTGTCAGCCGGAAGCTTAGGGTGCCACTCCGCCTGGTCAGCCATTCGACCATGACCGGCCGAACGGCTTCAATAATTGCCACGCCTGAGCTCGGCCGCTCAAGTCGTCGGCGCCATTCGTCAACCATTAGGACCTGGTGGAGCTGTGACTTCAGCGCCTCGATTTCCCGGGGCGCCAGTCGTCGTCCTCGCTTCAGCGCCTCCACGCGTACATGATAAAGAGACGCGTGGGCTCTCGCTTCCAGGTCCCAGGGTGGGGATCCGGCTAATAGGGAGGCCGCCTCGTAGGAGATCGTGCGGTATCCGCGTATGGCTCTGACGGCCATCGCCCTATGCGATTTGCGCAGGTGGGCGATTTTGGTGGCCGTCAAGCCGTCCGCCCACGCGGGGGCCCCATACAGGGCCATTGACCGCACGATCCCTAGGTACAACTTCCGGCAGATGGAATTGGGCCCCCCCAGGTTGGGCAGTAAACGGGCAAGCGCACCCGCTGTACCCATTAAACGGGGGGCCAGCTGCCGGAAATGTTCCTCGAACGTCCACCGGCTATCGAGGAGGAGACCGAGATATCTCATACTCGACCCGATACCGATGGACTGACCTCCCACGTGAATCTGGGATCCTCTAGGCGGCGCATTCCGAGGTCCGTGGAAAAACAGGGCCTCGGTTTTGTGCAGCGCTACCTCTAATCCCAGACGCCGGATCCTACCGACGACTTGAGCGACTCCTGCCGTAGCAAGGATCGCGGCCGCGCGGTGCGTCTTCTCCCGAGCTAACACTAGTGTGTCGTCAGCGTAACAAGTAACGCTGACGCCTCGAAGGAGAGCACCGCGCAACACCCAATCGTATCCGATGTTCCACAAGAGGGGGCCCAGGACTGACCCCTGTGGAACACCGGATACTACGTCTCGCCGACCAGTCATACCTCCCTGACCCGGGAAGGTTACGCACCTGTCGGAGAGATACGCCCCGACTATGCGGCGGAGGTAGCGAGACACCCCATGATAGCGGAGTGCCTCCTCAATACTGGACCAGGGCAAAGTATTAAAAGCGTTGACGATGTCTAATGACACCGCCAAAACAACCTCGCCCCGGGCGACTGCTTCCTCCGCCTGGATCTTAACTTGCATTACTGCATCAACGGTGGAGCGTCCCTGGCGGAACCCGAACTGGTTATCCGCCAGGTCCGGCCCAACTCCTGTTAAGTGCCGAACGAGGCGGCCTGCGATAATTCGCTCGCAGAGCTTCGCCACCTCGTCCAACAGCACTATGGGCCGGTAGGCGGACGGGCTGTCCGCCGGGCGCCCCTCCTTCTTCAGCAGGACCAAACGGCCGGATTTCCATATGCGCGGAAACCGGCCCTGCTGAAGAGATGCAGTGAAGATCCTCAGTAGTCGGGGCTCGAGGGCCTCGTAAGCCAGGACCCACACCCGACCAGGTATGCCGTCGGGTCCTGGGGCGGTGTTTTTGGCCTGCAGGCGTTTCACCGCCGCCCTCGACTCTTCCCGGGTCACCTCAGGGACCTCTTCGTTGTCCTCGTCGCAGCCAACCGCGTTGGGCGTGGTTGCGGGCGGAGCCATCGCTGGAGGCACGTGCTCTGTTACTGAAGGGAACAGAGCAGCCAGAACTTTATTGAGGAGCTCTGGCTCGAGACTCTGGGTTACCGGGGGGCCCCCATGTCGTAATTTGCCACGCACCACGCGATACGGGCGCCCCCATGGATCCCGACTGAGCGTCTCGAGCAGTTCCTCCTTGGCTAGAACCTTAGCACGCTCAATAGCCCTACAGAGTGCCATTCTGGCTACTCTGTACCCCTCGTAGAGCTCTGCCTCCAATGCGGACGCGACCTGCGAGCAACCCCGCCTGCGTCGTTGTCGGGTGTACTGGCGACGGGCTGCCACACACGCTACGCGCAGCTGCGCTATTTCGGCAGTCCACCAGTACACTTGACGCTTGGCGGGTATCGGCCCCTTAATCCGGGGCATTGCCGCATCGCAGATACGCGTCACATCCGCCCGGAGAGACTCCGCCTCCAAGTCGACGTCGGCAGGCCTGTCTGGTGATTCACCTGTCACCCAGGCCTGCACGACCGCCGCTTCCAAGAGCGCCTCTCGATTGAGGCGCTTTAAAGCCCAACGCGGTCCTACCCCTGCGGGGGTCCTACGGGCTGATCCGTCCGAGGTCTGGGTGGAGACGTCAAACCGTATATAACGGTGGTCTGACAACGTCTCCACCTCCTCAAGGACTCTCCAGCCCCGAACGCGGCGCGCTAGAGCAGGGCTAGCGAACGAAATGTCCACTATAGACCCGCCCTGCTGTCGCACGCACGTGTTAATAGACCCCCTGTTCAGAATGAGTACGCCAGATGTTATGGCCCACTCTTCCAGAGTCTCACCCCTCAGGTTCGTGGCCGGGGAACCCCAAGCCGTAGATTTGGCGTTGAAGTCCCCAAGCACTAAGACGGGGTGAGGATGGCTGCGACTTACGACGTTCTGTAGATCCCCGAGGAATCCCTCAAAGTCGGCAAGACTCATGCTAGGGGGTGCGTACACCCCACCACCATCACGCCGCCGTAATATGCCGCTGTATATCCCCGCCCCTTTCGGATGTTAGTGAAGGGTGAAGGGCCAGCGGCGGCCTGGGACACTAAGGCTACCGAGCCGTTGACGTCTCCCACCCAGTTGTCCCCGGGTGGGATGAAATACGGCTCGGCCATCACGGCGACGTGGATCGACCACTGCGCCATGCTCTGGGATAGGAGGTCCTGGGCCCTAGCGCAATGGTTGAGGTTACCTTGGATATATATGCTTCGATAACTCATATAAGTATGAATAGCTGTAGCTTAGCTTAGGTTAGCTCAGATAGGTCGCGAATTGCATGAGTCAGGCAACAGCCCAAGCCCAGTTATGCCGTGCATCCTGGAGCTAGTTGCCCAAATAAATTCGGCTGAGTGCCTTAAGCCCTCGCCTTAGTAGTCCGGTGAAGCTGTTAAGACCTTGCTAGGTTAATAGCGTAGTCAGTTCGAAAAAAAATCCTAGTTTGTAGGTTGAAATTATTATCATTAGTGTGGTTTTCAAATCTATTGTCATACCGAGCAATAATGATACACATTTCTATGCAGTTTATAATTAATATATGGTAGGCTGCACAACCACAATACGAAATATCAATTTTAGATGTACGCAGGCATATTTCCCCTTAATCCTTGAATTTCGATGGGTTAAAATTAACGATTCCAGTATCACGAGATAGAAGATTGTAAATGCGTATACGCGTGATAATCGGGGCATCCACCAACAAATTACCTAGTTCTTGTTCGCGGCTCGCATATCAGATTTACGTCGTATCATCACATAGCGGTTTGGTACGGACACCTGTAGGGCGACAAGAATCCCTGGCCGATACGTGCTTCCTCGCAATAATTTAATTAAATGTATAAATATTGTTTTTTCTAAGCTAATTTCTTCTAACTTCCAAACTATAGTATCCGATCATGCCCGATACAATTAACATCGGATACAATAGCAAGAATATACCCCGCGCTGCCTGAAATAGAAGAACAGATTTATTTTGCAGTTTCACTAGCATAACAATGTATTAACCTTCCTAAGGATTCCAAACGATTCTAAGTGATTGCGAACTAGTGCTTTATATAATACTTTCATTGCTGGTATACTAGGTACGCCATTATAAATATATCGTTTTAGGCTTTGCAAAAAAAAACATTTTTTAGTTAATAATAGCTGAGGTTATAATAAGACCAGTCTTCTTATATAGATCCGAGTGCTGGGAAAGAGATGGTTCAGAAAAGATTACATGTGGTAGAGATGCGAATGTTAAGATGCATGTGTGGTGTAACTACAATGGTTAGGTTAAGAATAAGTATGTCGAAGGAAGTTTGAAAATAGCACCAGTGACAGAGAAGTAGAGGAGTAATGGGTTAGCATGATACGGCACTATTATGAGAAGAAATGAAAGTCATGTAACTAGAAAAGTTTTGCGTATGAAGGTGAAAGAAAACACTTCGGAAATAGCAATATATTTTTAATAGATCTTGTTAGTTATTGGTTTAAATTTCAATTATTTTACATGAACTCTGTATTAGGAGTGTGCGAATAATTCGAACTTACGAATTATTCGTTCCGAATCGAATATTAATTTTTTTCAGGGTTTCTTATTTTCAATTTTAAAAAATTACCTGAAATTCATGCTTCTAGACTAGAATACCCCCTTAATTCGCGAATTATTCGAAAACTTTCGAATATATATAATATAATATATATAATAATAATATATATAATATAAAATATAATATAATATATAATATAATATATAATATAATATAATAAGAATATAATAATCGAAAACGAATATTGATATTTGATTCGATTCGATTCGAACGATATTCGCACACCCCTACTCTGTATCTCTTTTTACTAATTCTACATAATGGGTAATTAGAAGTTATGCTCGTAAATTATTATTGCTTTTATTTTAATTGATAGCTTAAATCTATACATTATGTGGATTTACATTACATAAAATTAATAACTAAATTTTAAAGATGTCGTTTTTTCCAATGTCTTATTATAATTTTAATGTTTTTATACAATACACTTTTTTAATTTATGCATACTTATGATAATATTTGATTTATAGTACAGATTTGCTTAATAATTATCTGTGTTACAAATAAATTCTATGGTATCTATAAACACTAAAGTAGGGAGTTTTTGGCAAGATTTTAGGATGCCATGTAGTGGATTTTATATTTGATCATAAACTTGTATTAATTGGCTGCATATTTCTCATATTGGTGGTGTTTTACGTTAAATACTTTGGTTATTGTGGACAAGTGAAGTGGATTGGAAATAATATCATGGGGTATGAATTCTGACTTGCCACAAAAACTCTCTGGAAAGTTATAATAAAACGGCCATCATCTTGTTAGTTCCTTGTAATGATCGCAAGAAATTTGTAATATACCTACTCGACAATGACAGTATTAATCTACTAGAAGATTGGTTGCTGAAAACAAAACAGAATAAATAAAATAAAACACCAAATAGTTAACCAAAATAACAATTATCAATCATAATCCTAATATATGAAAAAATACATATAATAAATACTAGCGGACCGGGCGGACGTTGTCCTGCCTTGAAAACAAAAAAAATCCTAAAAGTCGATCGCAGCGCCACCTGCCGGGTCCAATTGTGAATCTAAACCATTCTCGGATCCACTCGAACACGCACAAAAAATTTCATCAAAATCGGTCCAGTCGTTTAGGAGGAGTTCAGTCACATACACACGCACACAAGAAATATATATATTAAGATTAATATATCAAATTTAATAAGAGCAATCTCCTTTTTAAATACTAAATGATTATTACTAAGATTAAATATATTATACTCATATACAAAAAAAAAGTTGCAGTTATCGAGTGGTTTTACCGGTGGAATGTGAATTCAATGTCCGCCGGTTCGAACTCCGGCGTGTACCCATAATTCTTTCCCAAATTCACGTATCGTTTATTAATTAAAATTGGTAACACTATCGGCTGAAGGAAAACAACGTGAGGCAACTTGAACTTGAGAGATGTTCTTGTAGTACCGCTGTACGTGGAAAAATATAGAACTGTGGATTTTTTCGAGTTTGAAATCGCCAATACGCCATGAGCTCGCGCTGTGATGTCCAATCCTTCCTTTCGGAAGAGGCCTATGACCCTGCAGTGGGTCTTTTAAAGATGTGAGGTGATAAGTAAAATATGGTACTCTCGTGCCATTATTAATATGACCACGTTTAACGTATTCGTATACTTTTATTTCATACTAGCTGTACCCGCAGCTCCGCACGCGTTTTTTTAAATCGTATTAAATAATTATAAAATTGTGAGACTATGTACAATTATAGAAATGCTCTTTAAAGACAATTGTAAGTACGAATCGCACACCACTAAAAGTAACATGTGACCTGTACATTAGATATATAAATACTAACAGCTTGCCAAATGAGGTTTATCATCAGCAACATATTTGGAACCATAACCCATCATATAACTAACTACCTCTGTGCTCACATACACTGTACAAGGAACTAATGAAACAATAACTTAAAATATTATTATAAAGATTTACATTTACATTTAATATACATTGCCATTATTATAATTAAGATTTTGTGACTACACAAAAAATAAACGTTTGTCTGTTCCGCAAGAAATTGTATTATGGAACTCTTTACGTAATACGTTTATAATCTAAGATCTTATTAGGAAGACCTCTATATCATTAATGTTATTAATAATTATAATGTCGAATTGTAAACAATAAGCTGATAATTAATTCTCTAATTAAAAATAAAGAATGAGTTGAAATCTCGCTAAATTTCATGCAGACAAAGTCGCGGGTAACAACTAGTCTAAAATAGAATAAACTAAATTACTTGTTATAATGACGGCTATCTACCAGTGAAAGTCCCGTGAAAACCGGTTTAACCATTTTGTTGATATCACAGCAGGCGAAGCCACAGTTAACAGCTAGTCTAAATTAAAATACTCTTTATAATGTTCGCTATTTGTCGGTGAAAGTTCCTCAAAAATCAGTCGAACCGTTTTAGAGATAGCACTGCGGGCGAAGCCGCGGTTAACAGCAGATCTAATTTAAAGTAACGTAAGTAACCCGCTGTAATTTTTTCTATCTGCCCGTGAAACTTCCGTCAAAATCGGTCCAGCCGTTTTGGAGATTAGCCGGAACAAACAGACAGATAGACAGACCGATAAAAATTTTAAAAATTGTATTTTTGTTATCAGTAGCATGTATACTTTCATACCCAATCGATAAAAAAAATTATTTTGATATTACATACAGACACTTCATTTTTATTATATGTATAGAAGACTAGATGTGCCCGCGACTTCCTCCGCGTGGAACCTTATGTAAATAAACAATGATTAAGGAATTAAGAAAATCATCTGAATATATCAAGTCCATTTACTTTTCTCTCGTACTCAAGTCGCGTCGTCATTAAAATTACAATAACTCTTGATAGAGTGATCTTAAATGTTACTCGAGGATATGCTTTATGATCTTCTTAGTGAGGTTTTATCGTGAACCCGGTATTTGAACAGTGATACGAGTCCAAACAAACAGACAGACATTTCTAAAAATTATTGAAATGTATTTTATTACTTATTTCTAGACACCTGTCACAATTTTTATCACAAAAATCTAAAAAGTACAGACACCTTAGATTTACATTCTTATCTATACTAATATATAAAGCTGAAGAGTTTGTTTGTTTGGTTGAACACTAGGATCTCAGGAACTACCAGTCCGATTTGAGAAAACCCTTCGGTTTTAGATAGCTTATTTATCGAGGAAGGCTTTAGGCTATATAGGCTATCATCACGCAAAAATCAATAGGAGCGGAGCACCAATGAAGAATGTTTCAAACTCGGGCACTTTTTTCCTTTTGAGAGATATCGTTAGCGTTAATATTATATACGTTGCCATGGTAACGTAGTAAGTTTCTATCGCAAACATTTTCAAAGTTTATTTTGTTTTCCTATTCAAAATTTGTTATCTATTACGTATTATAAAAATAAAGTTTGTGTATGTACAATTAAAATAACAACTTTTTGATGAATGTTGTTACAAATGACCAAAACATTTTTTTTTATATTTTGTCTATATTTTTATATTATTATATTTTGTCTGTTTGTTTGTTTGTTCCAGGTAATCTCCAAAACGGCTGGACCTATTTTAACGGGAATTTTACTGGCAGATAGCCGAAATTATAGCGGTTGACATATTGTACTTTATTTGTTCGCTGCTTCGTCTGTATTGCTATTTCCAAAATGGTTGGACCGATTTTCACGGGGTGTTCACTGGTAGATAGCAGACCTCATAAAAAGTAATTTAGGTTTTTTTTAATCGCCTTCGGCCGCAGTGCAATATCCGTAATGCTTGAACTGATTTTCACTGGCAGATAACTCAACTTATAAGAAGTAACTTAGACTATTTTATTTTGTTACTCAAGACTTCGTCTGCAATATTCTACTATCTCCTAATCAGTTGGACCGACTTTCACAGGACTTTTACTGGCAGATAACTAGCGAGCTCGGAAGACGTTGTCCCGCCCCGATAATAAAAAGAAAACCTTGAAAAATTATACTTAAACCTTCCCCATGAATCATTCTATCTACTGATGAAAACCGCATGAAAATCCGTTTAGTAGTTTTTGAGTTTATCGCGAAAAGACAGATAAACGCGGTAGGGCACTTTGTTTTATACTATGCAATGATATATATAGATTGCAGATAGAATGCCCAACACGAAATATTGGAGTTTCAGGCAAGATCTTGGCCTGTCATGTAGTGATTTTTTAATGTATCTATTGAGCTATTTCACACTATATTTTATATTATTGGTAACATTTGATATAATATCGTTTAGTTATCGAGTATTTACAATAAAAGTGAATTAGAAATAATAATATAAATTATGAGATGTTGTAAAAATTCATAATAAAGGGCCACCATTTTGTAAGATAAAATTAGAAACTTATGCTCAAGGCACGTGTATTCAGTGGGCTTAAAATATATAAAAATGTGTGATCTTTGCTGTGAATTTTAAAACGATAAATGTTATTATAACAATTATTTAAATTAGTAAAAGATGCTCTACTTTTAATATCAATGTAAATAAGTTGTTATCAGTGACTCTAAGACTTTAGATAAGATAAAAAGTTTATTTCCATTAGAATCTCCTCTCGATTTATTAATTTATTACAATGTGGTTTAGAAATTAGAAGCTTTCATTAAATTTATGCATTACATATTTACAAAGTCCTCTGCCACATCTGTCAGTCTGTCTGTTCGCGATAAACTCAAAAACTACTGAATGGATTTTCATCCGGTTTCCACCAGTAGATAAAGTGATTTCTGAGGAAGGATTAGGTACATATAATTTGTGAATGTCTTTTTATTATTATAAGGGCGGGACAACGTCCGTCGGGCCCACGAGTATTACATAATTACATGCCGACTGTTTTTGGTCTAAGTGAGCCTGAAACTTGGAATGACCAATTCATTGCTATTTCTAGTATTTAAGTTATGTTGGTCTTTTAATAAATCTAAGTCACTGTACAATGTGACTTAGCATAACATTAAATATAGATACATTTTTCACTACAAAATCATTTATTCTAACTTTATTCTAAAAAAATGTTTACAAACTAAGTGAATTGTCTCTGTCAAAGAGTTGTGCGTGCAGTTATTTAGGCTATTGGCTTCAATGACGTTTATATTTAAAATGTATGCATAAATTAAATATATTGTACGATATGTTTGTCACGTATTAAATGTATAAATTTTATTTTAGTCTATAAACTTGAATTTAACATTCACCGGCCATGAGAGTAACCGATGGAATTAAACTCTTTGATTTATATACGATTTATTTGTATGGAATTTCGAATAATCATGTTATAATTACTAGTACCTATAAAAGTAGGTGAAATGAAATAAATTAGCATTGTCCTCTGACTTATTTTCTAACATTGTTTTTGTTTTGTTTTTATTCATTGCACAGGCTATGAAGCTCGTTACTTTTACTAACCACATAATTAGTTACCTGTATGCTTCCATTAAATATACCGGTATATTTAATTTGAATAAACCAAAATTCGATATTTTATTCAAGTAATCAATCAATTAAAATAAGGATATTTACGTATTAACGATACCGAAGTGCATTCACTGATCGCTGACGACTCGCGCTGTCTTCGTTTCGCAAGCCTTTTTTTTACACGGGGAAATCCCTACGGATACCCACCCTGGCTGGGCAGCTGAGGGTGGGGTATGCACTTGCACGACTTGCGAGTGGTCAGAATCGTAGATTCCTCAGGGGAGGGCGAGAGTTGCCCTCCCCAAAGATCGTGGGAGACGCATCTGAAATTCTGCCAGGGCGACGGACGTGCCCGCGTTTAAGTTACAACAAAATAGTTTCATCTCGGTTCGGTTAGGTTAGGTTAGACTCGCGAAACAAAGACAGCGCGAGCCGGCCGCGGCAGCTTACGGCAACCGCGTCTCAGTTGTGGTGGCATTAATACCGTAAGAGACCCCAATCATTTTATTTATATAGAAGAAATTTCTTATAAATAAATATAGATACGTTATTTGTCGACATTTTATCCCATCTCTATACACACACTTTAATTGATCTAGTCATATAATTTATACCTTAAAATTTTCATGACTTTCTTATATAGTGTAAGTGAACACTGAGGGTGTTATATAGTAGGTTAGAGTTCCAAGTATGTGGCTGTTGGTAAATCTCATCCCATAAGCCACACTGTTGGTATTCATATATCTAATGTACACGTTACATGTTACAATAAACGACATACGTGTCGCACATACAAAGGTTTTTGAAAAAGCATTTCTGTAATGTACATCTACTCAAAATTTGACATTTCTTTAATACAATTTTAAAAAACGCGGCCGGAGCTGCGTGTAATATCTAGTTGATTTATAAGACACCCCATTTAACGCAGTCTCGGACAAGTCCGTTGAAACGTTCTGCGAACAGCTCGTTCGGTTTTAAGACAAAGTCGCTGACGTCAGCGTTCTTGGTGTCCACTTGAGGTGCATTCGCGGCTTCCACCGTCACTATGGGCAGTATCACGACGCTCATTCTCAGCGCCTTTGGCAGCATCTTAAAGACAGAAGACCAGTTTAAATTGCGCTCTGTATATTTATACTGCAATCGTTACTCTAATAACGATGTAACATAAACGATGGAACATTGTTTGGCCATATTCGACATGGATAGGAATAATTATGAAAATATTATCAAGAAAATAATTATAAGTCTTGGAACAAAATAGACACTGTTTATAAATGTTTTAAAAATCGTTTGTGAATATTTAAATAAAATTGTATTTTTGTTTATAATGCCCAATAGTATTTATTGACAATTTTATACCGTATTAATTATATAATGAGATCTATTTTCGGTTTGTAACATTTGATATAAGTACATCGGTTAAGCCCTTTTTATGTACAGGAATACAAACAATGAAAACTGTTAATATCAATTTATTAATCAGCGTCATCTCTAACAGATATACATATATAAAAAAACTATACTAGAAGATCGACTGATTTCTTACTATAAGAACATAACAAACAAACGAACAAACTGTCATCCGTATTTATAATATTAGGATCGTATTTTATGGTTTAGGTTGTTTTCTAAAAAATCGCTTTCTATAATTACAAATACTTCTTCATTTTGTTTTTGGCAACCATTCTTCTAAATTATTACTGCCTTTGTCAAGTAGGTAAATAACATTACAAGTATCTTGTGGTCATTTTTATGTTCTCACAAGATGGTGGCTCTCTTGTTAGAAATTTCCATGGAGTTTTTATGGTATCTCAGAATTGATGCTTCGTAGTATTATTTCCGATCCACTTGACTTGTGTACGACAACCGAACTATATCACGTAAATATAGAGTCGAATAACTCAAAATTATGAATAAAATCAAAGGGATTCGGCAGCGTTTCAGATGAAAGCTCCCAGCCGGCTTGACTTTTTCCGACACTTCCAACATTTATTGCTATATTTCAACCAATTAAAAAAAAACTTGACAAATGATATACCTAAACCTTTCTCGTGAATCACTCTATCTATTAATGAAAACCGCGTGGCAATCCGCGCAGTAGTGCTTTTGTTTATCGCGGGCTGACAGACGCGGCCGAGGACTTTGTTGAATAATATGTAGGTGATATAAAAACTCGAATTACCAGCTATTCTCACCTGTTTTAATTCACTCTCGAAAACGTCTCTAGGATATACGTCGTTTATATCGATCTTGAATCTTTTAAGGGCTAGAGACAGCTCGTTATAATAGTGGTCCAGGAGTTGCTCGTAGTGGTCACGACGAAATTCCTCGTCAGTGCCGGTGAAGATGAAGTATAGGAGGTCTGCGACTGGACTTCCGATGTGAACCGTCTGATAATCCACCACTATTACATCCAGGACTCCATCCTGCGGAAACATATATCACCATCATCAGTCTGTAGGAAACCCACTGCAAGGTTGTAGGCCTATATAGGAAGGTATGGGCATAATGACCACGCGCGCCGACGACGTATTGGTGATTTCAACTCTAAGAAATTCACAGTTCTATATTATTCCACATACCTCAGCACTACAAGAACGTTTCTCAAGTTCAGATTTCGTCACGATGTTTTCTTTCACCGTCAGCCGATACTGTTACCAATTTATACTTGTAAACTAGCTTTTGCCCGCGACTTCGTCCGCGTCAAACTTTGAGCTAACGTTAAGACGCAGCGGAAGCTCTCAATAGGGGAAAAATCCCGATTTTGATGCATTTTTCATTGGTGCTCTGCTCCTATTGGTCTTAGCGTGATGATACATAGCCTATAGCCGTACTCGATAAATGAGCTATCTAACACTGAGAGTTTTCAAATCGGAAAAGTAGTTTCTAAGATTAGCGCGTTCAACCCAACAAACTTTCCACCTTTATAATATTAGTGTAGATTACTACTCTTCCTCGTACTTAACACGAGCCCTCATTCAAATTACAATAACTTATGATAGAGTGGACCGATTTTAATAAAACACAAAACTAAGTTACTCTCGAGGATATGTTTTATGATTTCGTTCATGTGGCTTTCTTGTGAACCCAATACTTTATCAGTGATGCGTGTTCATACAAACAGACAGACAGACAAACATCTCTAAAAATTATTGAAACGTATTTTATTACTTATTCATAGACACCTGCAACAATTTTTTTCGCGAAAATTTCACAAAAACAGTCATGTAAAATTTACATTCTTTATTAAATGTACGCGGATGAAGAAGCCTGTTTCTAGAAAGTGGTATGTCACACACAGACATGTGTATCGCGGCTTCACGGAATGCAAGTAACCGGCATGTCGGTTTGTCGTACCTAGTATGCCATTTACAGGCATGTGTATTCTGGCCCTATGATGTGCCTATGTTTAAATGACTGTAAAGGCATTCATTCTATGACATTTTAAACAAAAGTTATGAATTGTTATGAAGTTATGAAATGTCAGTCTAGCGAACATATGATCTTTTAGTGTAAATATGATTTTTTTTACGGACAAATCTTTATTAATACCGATCCCCTCACAGCAAGATACAAAATGTACCGTATTCGATCTTTAGAAAGTTGGCCGCTTTACTTTTTATAATGAATGCCGACAGTGCAACGTGTAAAAATTAATGTGTGTACAATAAATTTCAAGAATAACAACAATCTAAATATACGTGGCATTTATTAAAGCATACCTTTTTTTCCATCGCCTCCACTTTTTTCGTCTGTCTGTCGCATGTCGCATTATATCCGACCGCGGAGTAGGGGCAAAGTGAAAGGTGCTTGGCAGGCAACCAAGGCCAATATGGCGGCGCCCATTGCTCAATTCAAAATTATTCAGTGATTTAAATAAATATTATATTGTGCTCAGTTTTTAAAATGCGTCTATCATCAGAATGATTGTATTTATTATGTATTCCGTACTCAAGTATGCAGATTGAAATTAAATTTTGTGGTTGGATATCTCGTCTATCGTTGATTTCCCATTATCATTCACATTTTCCAATTATTAAGTTACTTAGAGTGCCTCTATAATCTATACTAATATTATAAAGAGGTAAAGTTTGTGAGGTTGTAGGGGGTAATATCTGGGGAGTCGGAGAAAAATGGTCGAACGAAACCGTTTCTTACGAACACTGCCTTAATTATGAGATATATATGATTGAGTTCTAGGGAAAAGTTGTAGCTTGATAATGCCTATTACCGCCCAACGAAGTGGGCACGGGTCGGCTAGTTAATTATAAAGTTATTGAATTATTAAGCTAACTTGAATAATTTTTCGAAAATGCTCAGTTAAATGGTGTTAAATTGTGGTTTCATTAATCCACACGGATTTTAATTGTAATGACTAGAACGAAATAAAATCTATATCGCTACATATTATAAAACAAAGTCCTCTGCCACGTCTGTCTGTCTGTCTGTTCGCGATAAACTCAAAAATTACTGAACCGATGTTCATGCGGTTTTCACCATTAGATAAAGTGATTCATGAGAAAGGTTTATGTTTTTTATTTTATTTTATATATTTTATTTATTTTTTTTATTATCAGGGCGGGACAACATCCGGTGGGCCCTCTGATACTTTACATAGCTTTTGTATTAGGTGGCAAAAATGTCAACCATCTTGGATGACGAGAGCGTTCCGTTTTGATTTTATTTATTGATTCATAATATATCATCAAAGACGTCAATGTGAAAATGTTTTCACTGTGGATTCTCGTTGTTTATAGCTAGTAACAGCTGCATGCATTATGAATAAAAATAACAAACAGCTGTTTTTGCTTTTATATCACTTATTTGCACAGTGTTTTAAAGATACACAGTAAAATGTCCAGTAGTAGATTCAGTACAATTAAAAACAACTGCGATTATAGAGACATTAAGTAATTCATCTCTAGTGGCCTATATAGATGACTTGTTATGTTACGCTCGAAGAACCTAGAGTTATAAGAAAGAGATAGGTCCGTTCCCTCGGCGTGGAGCCATTGAGTGCGTTGTTCGCGCGATACAGTGACACAAGATCTTACATCACTGCGACAACATTACACATAACACCTCCACACACGTGCACGCATACACGCTTACCCATGAAAGTGGAAGGGTTTTGATTCCCTTATCAAACTGAAATAGTTTAGAAAATTACCCGATACGTAATATATACAAGAGTTGTTGAGGTATGTATGCTTGGTATACATATATGTTTCAACAACTCATATATGTATGAATGTAAGTTAGCTTAGCTTAGGTTAGAAAAAAAAAAAGCTCAAATAGGTCGCGAATTGCATGTATCAGGCAACAGCCCAACCCGAGGTGTGCCGTGCACCCTTGAGCTAGTTGTCAAATAAAATCGACTGAGTGCCTTAAGCGATCGCCTTAGGTGAACCTGTTAAGACCTTGCTGACAACAGCGTAGTCAGTTCGAAAAAAAAAAATAATAATAAGAAAGAGGGAATAACATTGGCTGAGACTTATTTTCAAAGCTTTAAAATTTATAGCTCGTGCTGCGATGGATGTTGATGCAAAACTGTCGCATTGAAGCATTCCGTGTGTGGTTCTGTTATTGAAAAAAGAGAAATAAACTAAAGAATTAATATAAACAACACTCTATGTTAGAAAAAGGAATTGCTCTGCTGTGTATGTGTGCAATGTGATCTATTTGTATTAATGATAACGAGACAAGGTGTAGCACGGTTTTATAGAACAATTTTGTAAATACCACGGCAATGTTACCTCACATAGAAAATGTACCTATTATTAGAAGGTGTAAACAAGTATGTACGCAATCTAAATAGACTGACTGAAAGATAACGAATAGCTTAGATGAAAGGAGTTATACATGATCCCCTTTCGGCTTTCACACTTAACAAATTAATAGTACAACAAGATACTCTATTTCAGCACCTGAGGCTTTAACGCTTAGTGCTCCATTTCTGATAAATAGGTATATTGAACGCTGTCATAGCTGAATGGTTAAGTATAATGTAATAACTGAAAAAAATGTGGAAGCCAGATTTTCGATTTTCGATAAGATATGTGAAGGTGGTTTAGACTGCCTTATCGGAATAGAATTTTTGTCCTTCTCAGAAATTGTCAACATTCCGAATAAGTGGCGATCTGTTCTAGATTCAGGGAGTATGGTGGGTGTCGGAGACATTGTAACCGCGATTCCTCTAATTTAGCGTCTAGCGTTATACTGAAACAGCAGTAGGCTAGAGAGATTGACCAGTCTTGGTCTTTAATGGCTAACTTTTTTATCAAGGTTTGAAATTGTTAACGATACAGATCTGCCGTAATCGTTTGTCGCGTCGACATTGCGGTGAAGCGCTAGGATTATTTAAACAATTATCAAATTAAGAAGAAACGGTCGAATGAAATAACAAATCGACCTATGTGTTTTTGTTAATTTGGGACATACTGCGACGCGATTTGCAGAAAATATATATATATTTTTTTCTTTTATTTGGTCTACGAAACTGTGTTTAATTTTACAATTTGAAGTCATGTATTCCTTAAATATACTTAAAATTAAACACTTCTGGACGTAAACACAGCTTACATTGTTGAAACGGTGCGTATAGAAATGCGTATATGCGAATGCGTAAGTAAACATAAAAGAAAAATAATTAAAAATTTAAATTACAAAATACTCATTTACAAATTAAAAAAAAAACAACACTAATACATAAAACAAAAGAAATAAAAAACGATTATAAAAGTATACAATAATAATATGTAAAATAATTTTAAGATTAATTACGGTAATACTGCTTTAACTTAGATTTCAACGAGGCTAAAGGACAACAGAGAAACAAATCTATATCTCTTTGAATTTTATTATATGAGGAACACATTCGATAAACGGGAGAATGCTGACCCAAGTTGGTTCTCGATTGTGGTAAGGAAAATGTTTTTCGGTTACACAAGCGACTTGAAGGCCGAGGAACACAGAAGGACAGTTTTTTTAGTATCTCTGGAGCATCTACATGTCCATGAACTAGCTTGTACAGAAAAACAATATCAGCCATTTTCCTACGAATATGCAGTGGCTCCACTTTGTAATGCAGTAATCGTTTATTGTATGAATCTAGAGTACGACACTGATTATCAAAGAATGCAAGATGATATAAGAATTGCTTTTGGACTCGCTCGATTCTGTCAATGTGGACCTGATAGCAGGGGTTCCATAGAGTACTGCAATATTCTAAGATGCGACGAACAAATGTATTATAAAGTAAAATTGTTAAGGACGGTTGTCTAAACAGTTTCGTTTGTCTATTTATAAAACCTGCTAATTGCGACGATTTCTTAATTATGTTATCTATATGTGATCTAAAATTTAATTGGGTGTCTATAGTGATGCCTAGGTCTCGAATCGACGAAACTTCAGAAAGTGCAGTACCATTTATATAATAAACTGCTGGAGTTGGCATTTTCTTTCTTGTAAGTTTTATATGGACACACTTATTTGAATTAAGTATCATATCATTTGAATTACACCATTCCTAAATATTGTTTATATCATTTTGCATTATATCGATATCAGAGTTGTTTGTGATTATACGGTATATTTTTAAATCATCTGCATATAGCTGGTGGTTGGAATGTATAATACTAGTAATATCGTTTATAAAAGCTAAGAATAACAGCGGTCCTAAATGAGAACCTTGCGGGACGCCAGAAGGGACTTTATACTTTTGAGAGCTGAAACCTCGAACCATTACTAACTGTAAAAATAATAAAATACGGCCTCGAGTTGTCACTGAATTGGTTATCGTATACGTACGAGAAAAAAGGGAACATTATAAAACATAAATAATTTTTAATTAGTCATTAACTTTATAACATTTGTATTTATTATACAATACCGTTATTATGATTCCTTATACAGTATACATGTTTAAAATAGTATTACGGTGTGAGGTCAGTATAATACGCGAATTTCAAAAGTTGTCAAATGTTATAATTTTAGAACAAGATACGATGACCTAATATGGGGAAGCGATAACAAAATATTTATACTAAGATTTTTTATTTGTAATAATTTAAACTTGTAATTTTAGTCCAGTTTAATGACGTTTTTAGTTTTTAGATACAACCTACAATGAGATGGAGCTTTTAGTGAAGCAGAATATCTGATGGGAACCCGAGTGTTGAGGTAAGGCGTTTTATAATACCTGTTTGCTAGTTCAAGATAATGTGTCGTCAAACATTTATAGACGTGTTCCGGCAACTGCATTTAGGAGCCAGTCTTCCTTTATGTTTAGCACGTCTCTTAGACTACATCGTCATTTATCATCAAGTGACATTCCGATCAAATGCTAAAACCAATAAAATATATACGATAATGGCAAAATAACTTAAATGTTAACTTATATAGGTAATGGAGATCTACAATCAAGTGAATGTTATCTGGATGAATGTGGTGGTTTACAATTAACTGATAATGATTAAAGACAACCCAACACTTGTTTATAGATTAATCTCATCATCAGCCTGTAAAATACCCACTGCAGGGCAGTAGGCCTCTTCCCGAAGGTAGGTATGGGTATACCCAATACGCCAGCCTACGGCGTATTGGCGATTTTGAACTCCGAGAAATCATCAGTTTTATAGTTTCGCACCTACTTCAACAAGAATATTTCTCGGGTCGAGGTTTGCTGAATATGTTTTCTTTCCCCGCCAGCCTATAGTGCTACCAATTCAAATAAGTAAATGTACGCGAATTCGAGAAAATTCGTCAGTTTATGCCGGAGTTCAAACCTGCGGATATCGGATTGAAATTCCACCGGTGGTACCAGTCGACTACCACGATTTCTCCTTTTTTTACTTTATGTATTTAATAATTTGACATTGTCTTTATAGATTTAACGAATATAAGAACTGATCACAATGTAATCGAGAACAGGAAAGAGTAGGCTCTCAAATATTTAAATTTCAGAATACTAAGAAAATACCCTCTTTGTAAACATTTTGTTTCTAGTTCACTAACCCTGTTATCCGGACGGGCCTCTGCAGCTGTATTGTTGTTTCGGATGACCGCTTAAGGCACTCAGCCAAATGACAACTAGCTCAAGGATGCTAGAGTGTCCGAGATTTTGTTAGCTTCGAAACCCGTATCGTCTGAGGTTTTGTACAAGCATATTGTCGCTTGGTATAAGGTGTGCTTGTAGTGAAATGTTTTTCTAAAATTATAGTATATCAATAAAATGGTTTTTTAATAATAAAAATACGGCAAAGTGACAGCACCATACTTGATAAGAAGCATAGGGCAATCCAAAGACAATGGCGACAAATATATTGACAATCTATCTTCTCTCTATTTCCACGTGCCATTGTTTATGTCTGTTAATGTCTCAAAATTGAGATTTTTTTTGCCTTTTGAGAGCCTCCGCTGCGTGTTAGCCTTAGCCCAAAGTAACTATTCCACGCTGACGAAGTCGAGGGCGGAAGCTAGTAATTTTATACAACTTCTGAATCGTACACAATTGTCCGACAAAAACATAGTGCCCTTAATTTGTTTAAAAAAGTCATTATTGCGTCAAAACTATGATACCATAACTGTCGTACGCTTTGTAAAATTTATTGTATCCATTGACCCCGTTACCAGGGTTGCCAAATAAAAAATATTATATCTTATTATTGTATTATATTATTCGATGTAAAATATAAATCTATATATAAATCTTTTTCATCTATGTCTGTCAACCAATTTTTTAAGTACAAACTTTTTTGTCGTGTTGATCGATTTTTGGTACGACAAAAACTTATCGGTTCGTGCCACATACTCGTGACATTTGCGCTAGCGTCAGACTAGCAACGCATAGTATAGGATCCTGTGCACATGTATATATATATCTTTATATATAAGAATCAATGTTTGTATGTTTGTCCTCTATGCATGCCGAAACTACTGATCACATTGTGATAATAGTTTTGGAGAGTATTCCGAGGACGACCGAGAAAGTTTCTGTATCTGTATATATGTGTTTTATTAAAATATATTAATGAAATTGTTTCCTTAAAAAAGAAAGGGTTTTTGTTCTTACTGGAATTTTTGACACTACATTTCCATATTATTTTGAGATATTTGACATATTTCAATTGAATATAATTAGCTATTTAACCCATCGGCTTCCGAATTAGCCACAATAGGTGAAAATGGCATACGCTAAGTTTTTAATTATTTTTTTAAATTTCGTGACATTCGGCAATGACTTTATGTACCCATATGCTGGCAATAATACATTTATTTATATGACAATGTGATACATTACATATGTATATCATTTTTATCTACAGTAATATAATTGAAGGTAATAAATACCCTTCTTTATCTTCCACCTATACAGGTGAAGTAGTTGCTATGTTAGAAACTGTCAAATATGTACTATCACATCAATTAGATCAAACTATCATATTAACAGATCCTCTAAGTTGCTTACAAACTATTGAACATATTCCGATTCTTTCTAGAGTCCCCAGTTATCATAATTATTAAATTCCATTTGTATCAACGTCATTGCTTAGGAAGTTATGTAGTTCTGGCATGGATACCAGGACATAGTGGAAACCAGGGTAATGAAGCTGTTGGTCTTCTTGCTAAAGAAGCTATCCAGACTGTATATTTTGATCACTATAATACCTATGTTCAGGATTTATCCTCTCCAAACAAGACTGATTTGTTTGCACCATGGAACTCAAACAGGAATGTATCCAACCAAATTAATGGCAAATCATGTGCTTTCGGATATATTCAGGATAACATTCCGGGTAAGCCATGGCTTTATAAGTTTCATAACTGTTACAAGCTTGCTGCGTCTACTATCTGTAGACTAACGATCTATCTGTAGAGGTGTGCTCTCCAGTCCATCTTGCAAAGTTCAAATTCAGGGACAATTCAACATGTGAATGTGGGTTGGATGAAGGCACTCTAGAAAACACATTTTTTTTTAATTGCCCCAATTTAGTATTGTATGATATTTTACTTAATAATATACTGCGTCCCTCTGATTTTAACAAACATTTAAAGGTGTGCATTTTCTCCTTTTGTCAAAACTCTGGCTAATTGTATATGTTTTAACATAACTAAAATGACGCAATAACTAACAGTAATTATTATGTAAATATATATTTATTTAAGACTTGATGTCTGTAGGTGTTGTGTTTGTCTTTGTGTATTTCAGTGGCCTAATCTAGAAGAACTAAAAATTGAATACTACTTATAAAGTGGCTCTCCCATTACTGACTTGACACTGGTAGATTTCGTATCTATGAAACTCCAATATTAAAAGTTTGCAGTTTGTGATCTTGGATGTTTGGGGTAATATCTCTGGTACTACTGATCTAGTTTAGAAAAATCTTTCGTTATTAGAAAGGTTATTAGATAAATACGATACATTATATATCTGAGCTTAATATCTCAGCCAAAAAAAATGTTTTATGTGAAAAAGAAAATAAATGTTACAATTACTAATTACAAATTATTAAAGTTATTAAATACAGGTTATATGTATACTATACAAATTCTTATTAAAACAAATACCTAAATCAAAATGAAAACTTCATGGAGATAAAGTTTACTTTATACAGCATGATAATTGATAAAGTTGGTTAGAAGATAATGGCAAATTAAAACTATAAGCCGGTAAAATTATTGCGTTGTTGCGAGGATAGTCAATGGGGCGCAGAGGTGAGGGCCAGAGGAGTAGCCCAGGGGATACCGGGAGGACATTTCTTGCCAATATATATAGGATAGTTTGAAATCACAATTGGACTCCGTAGGTGTTGCTATAGACAAGGGCCTGCGGGCGATGGACGCGATCACATCCATCGCCCTGGCAGTTATTCTGCACAGGCCCGTGTGGTTGAGGCGCATTGTGCCGATGCACCTCCCATGATCGTTGGGGAAGGCAACTCTCGCCCTCCCCTGAGGGGTCTACCATTCTGTCCCCTCGATTGCGAAGAGACCGCTGATGAGGGGCCGTCACCTGCCGGGGAGTAGACGTATTTTTTTTTTAAATGGGTGAGGAGACCAATTGCCTCCCCTCGCCAGAACACCTTTACCACGGGTAGGAGTAGACATATTGCCAGTCGGCAGCTTCTCTCCCCGGCTTATAGGTGAGTGATGGCACCATGGGGTTTTAGTCCGTGCTAATCGGACATAACCCACCCTCAGCTGCCCGGCTAGGGCGGTATCCTTAGGGATTTCACCATGTAAAAAAAGGTATTGCTATAGACGGGTTCTAAGATTTTTCGTGTCTGGAAATAAAAACGGAACCGGTATTAACCAATTTGGTGCAGACGAAGTTGTGCGGGTCAGCTAGTATCTATATATAGAATAATTCAATACAATTCATAACAGTATGCAAATTTTCATCAATGTTTTCTTATGACGTTGTCACCTAAAATTATCGTCCGTAAACCCACTTTACATACAACCAATTTCTTTGTTTCTAAAACATAAATGTCAACCCTATTTGTACGACGCGACGCGTTAACAGAAACAAACAAGCGTAAAATAACAAATAGTTACGTAAACCACACGATGGAGGTCTTTGAGTATTATTTGTCAATTTTGTTATGACTACACCTGGCCGTCGGCTTTGCTTACGTTGCAATCAATACATATAATAAGAAACTAAATCTATAATGTCTGTACGCTATAAATTTTTGTTTAAAAAGTTGCAGGTGTGTTGAAATAAATAATAAATTACATTTATTCATACATTTACATCGGTCTGTCCGTTTATTTGGACACGCGTCACTGCTAAAGTACTGAGTTCACGATAATACCTCAAGAAAATCATAAATCATATCTTCGAGTAACATTTAGTCTTTGTTTCATTAAAGTCGGTCCACTCTATGAAAACGTATTGTAATTTGAATGACGGTTCGAGTTAAGTACGAGAAAGGAGTAGTTAAGTAAATACAACTCACTCAATCTCTTACACAAATAGGATATTTTATAATGTCTTAATAGTATCTAATACATAGTAAACGAAATACTGTTTTTTGCATTAAGTTCCTTGCGGAAGAAGTCGCGGGCATAGCTAGTGTTTATATTATATAAATATGTAAGAATCGCACTTTACGAGACGCAGTCATTAACATATGAAAAACCTAAGACACAGTCTCGAATAAAAGTAGCGCTCAAAACCGGCCGCAAAAACTCCCCAATACATACGTAGTTATAGTTATACGATAAACTTATGATTTTGCAAATTCAACCTTACCTGAATGATTTCAAGTTGTTTGTACAAGATCGCAAGCGATGCGAGACTATTTGAAATGACTGCATAATGCACTCATTTTTGTGTGCCGGCTGTGAGACGTTAAATGTGCATCTTACGTTTTTGTATATCAATGTATGCAGTCCAATCTGTTATTATTTTTGTAACGTTTTATTCTGTTCAAATTGTTATTTATGTCAGTCGCTTTAAAGTAATTTGTCAATCTTTTTGACCGCTCTGAATATAGCGCTACGTTCGTGCGTGTGCCTAATATAGTCGAGATTTTGATACAAAACATAATTAAGATTATTATTATTATATATTATTATAAGAAGAATTATATTATTATAAGATTATTATTATAAGAATCTGAAATTGGTATTTATTTATCCTCAAGTTTTTTTAGTTTTATTTTCAGCAACCAATCTTCTAATAGATTAGTACTGCCATTGTCGAGTAGAAGATGATATTACAAGTTTCTTGGATTCACTTCAATGTTCTAACAAGAAGGTGGCCATCTTGCTAAAACTTTATAAGGAACTTTTGTGATAAGTCACAATCCATGCTTTGTGCTACTATTCCCCATTCCCTTCACTAGTACACACGAACCAAACTATATAACGTAAAATACCACCAAAATATATAGTCAAATAACACAAAATTCTGAATAAAATATAAAATCCACTACATGAAACACCAAAATCCCGTCAAACTCCGTCAAGAATTTCACTAACTACAAATTTTTGTCTTTCCTCCGTTATTCTGGAGAACCCCTTGCGTTTTATGGGACAAAAAGTATCCTAAATGTAACCGTGTAATATTAGTTATCACTGTGTCGAGTTTCGTCAAAATCGGTTCAGTATTTTCAGAGTGATGCCTGTTCACAGGGACAGACAGACAGACAAAAATTGTAAAAGGATTATTGTTGGCTTCTATATCGATAACAAAGTCTTCCACGATTATCATTTTCAAAAAATATTTAATGTACAGATTTGGCCTTGTTACACTTTTATTATAGTATAGATAGATAGATTAGCTGTGTTCGCCGCTACACAGATATTTATTGTTATTATTATTTCTTAGAATTACTACTTGTCGTAATAAAGAATTACAGCTAAATGAGTATTGTGTAAATATTATCAGTGTAATGGTTTTGGAATTTATTAAACTGAAATGTATATACAAATATTTATTTATTGTATATATCTTAGATGATTTTAAATTAACAACTCATTATTTTGTTTCGGCAGTTGATTTTATAAGCCTTGCACTTGTTTTTGTATGACCAAAAACGAAATACGTATAAAAATGCATTAATTCTTCTTCTTTTTCTTGTATTGGCTCCGCAGAAGCGCTTGCCAGTGTCAATGTTTTGTTTCAATGGAGATTACAACATATTTTGCACAATAAGTGTCGTGTGAATAATTTCAATGTTCCCAACAAGATGGTGGCTTGCTGTTAGAACTTTCGAGGGAGATTTTGTGGCATCTCAGAAATCATGGTCTGTGGTATTATTTTCCATTCATTTCACTTGAACACAATTACCGAACTGTATTAGGTAAAACACCACCAATTTTACAAAATATAGAGTCAAATAACACAAAATCATTACATAGTATAAAACAAAGTCCCCTACCGCGTCTGTCTGTCTGTCTGTTCGCGATAAACTCAAAAACTACTGAACGGATCTTTATGCGGTTTTCACCAATGGATAAAGTGATTCACGAGGAAAGTTTTGGTATATAATTTGTCCAGGATTTTTTTATAATCAGGGCGGGAGAACGTCTGCCGTGCCCGCTAGTTAGGAATAAAATATAAAATCCACTACATGACAAACCGAAATCCCGCCAAAACCCTCAAATGCAAATTAAATGTAAATATATACATAAAGGATAACGCGACGTGTGAAGACTCAAGGTAGATATTATTTTTGTTAGAAACAAACTGAATTATTGTAAATCGATTTCGATAAGAAAAATAACTCACCAGTCTCCTGAAAAGCAGATTGTTTAATTTATAGTCGCCGTGTATCAACACAGGCACGCTTAAAGGCATTTTAAAATCAATATAAGCATCAAAACTTTCTTCTACTGTCAATAGATCTCTACATCTGATTTTCAGATCTTTGTTATCTAGAATATTTGTAGCGTTATCGTTCATTGTCAACATAAGTTTTTTATTCTCTTCTCGTATAGGGAAAATCTTAGTCGTAAACATTTCAATGAGAGCGTCATAATTAGAAGGTTTCTCCCTTTTGTATGCGAATGATAACGCGTGAAACTTAGCCATACTTTCTACTGAGATTTTAGAGTATTCCCAGTTCACGGATGCAAATCTGTTGTAAGCGAAATAGCCATTTGCGGTCAAGTCTTCTAGAATTATCGTCTCCTCACCCACTTTAGGGTTGCTTCCGTAACATCTGGGGAATTTAAACCTACACTCTGTTGGTATGTTATGTTTCTCCTGAAGAGTTTCGAATAATTTATTTAGATCAGCATAGATATACTGTTCTGTTCTGTACATAATATCCGCTTTCATCGCATTCCTGAGTAGGTCGTTAACACTAGCCACTTTACCAAATAGTTTTAAATGGCTCCCATTGATCGGTATTTCGAATTTGTAAAGTGCCGATGTATAGTTTTCGCCGCCAGTCTTCAAGGCCTTTATTCTAGTGTCATCGTGATAGTTCTCGAATAATTTCCTGAGTAGGTCACGCAAGATTATCTCAGCGTCTGCCATGTTACACGATTGTGACGCGACTGGTCATTTATTAGTTTATGAAAAATAAATTCAATGGCGTAATGAGCTTGGAGCGTCACATAGTTCGTTACTTACCAATCTATCAAGACTCTATATTTATTCATAAAATTTATAAGTGGTTCTTTAAATTTATTTGATTACCTACATTATTCACATGAAAAAAAAAATACAATACTTATGTGTACAATACAATTTATCTATACATATAATAAGTATGTCAATGTAACGTGTCTGTACTTTTTAGATTTTTGAAAAAAACAATGTTGCGGGTGTCTAGGTATAAGCAATAAAATACATTTGAATCAGTTTTAGAAATGTCTGTCTATCTGTCTGTTTGTATGAACACGCATCACTGCTAAAATACTGCGTCCATGATAAAACCTCTCCAAGAAAGCCATAAAGCATATTTTCGAGTAACATTTAGTCTTTGTTCCATTAAAATCGGTTCGGTCTATCAAAAACTATTGTACTTGTAATGACGACGCGACTTAAGTACGAGAGAAAAGTAGATAAGTAAATGGACTTAATACATTCAGATGACTTTATTAATTTCTGTTTTTTACATAAGGTTTCACGCGGACGAAGTCGCTGAAGTCCGCTGGTACGGCCACATAAGTCGCAGGCCTCCTGACTACGTTGGAAGTAGATGCCTCAACATAACTGCACAAGGCCCAAGGTCTCGTGACAGGTCCAAGAAACGCTGGTTGGACGTGGTAAAGGCAGACTTAAAGGAAAATAACCTCAAACAGAAGGATGCCGAAGATCGGGCAAAGTGGAGGAAGTTTATTAAGAAAGCGGACCCTGGTACCAGGCCGGGAAAACGCTAGGAAGAAGAAGAAGAAGTCGCGGACACAGCTAGTTCAGCGATATAAGTAATACAATAAATACTTAATTATGATTTTGATAACTTTGGTTAATGGAGTAGCAAGACCATAATCCAAATGGATTCAACCCAGTTTTCTTTCACGTATTAGGAGTTATTCATCTTGATTATTAACTTAAAGGTCATATTTTAATTGTTCTTCTGAACTATAAACCAACGTCAGTTGTGAATCGTTTCGGTTTAAAAACATTAAGGTGCTTTTTTAAACGACTATTTTTTTTTGGATCCCGAAGCAAAATTTTGTTGGAAATATTTAAAAAAGATTGCTTGAAAATTTGAACCCTTAATATTAACTCTAAAGTCTCCCAGAGCGTAGAACCTACATTGTTATTATTGTTTTTTAATTTTTATAACTTGGCGGCACTTTATTCTATCTTATCGTTTGGAGGAATTACTCAGGTTTGAGCGCTCTACAATAGTGCCTATTGCTACTTAACTGTAACTCACACCGTTGAGGCTGTACAGGTCACTAATAAAGTAGTTTTCTGTGGAAATTTCTTCTTTTTTTGTTGTTGTTATGTTATTTATGATTGAACCTACAGAAAAAATGTTAATGAGACATTTGTAGAAAAAAATAATTTTGTACAAAAAGGCTTTCAACCAAATCTTTAAAAACAATATTTCTCGAGACATTAAGCTTTTACTTTCTTGTAGTGTATATTTTTAACGGATTATTGAGTTAAATAAAAAAAAAAAGTCAGTCAAAACTCAAAACAATGAAATAAATGTGTTCTCATTTGAATTTTCATATCAATTATAGTGTGAATTACAATATTTAAACTTCAGAATTTGTTTATTGAAATTATTAACATTAGTGTGGTTTTCATATCTATTGGCACTCGGAGCAATAATTATGTACATTTAAGAAAAGTCCATTATACTCAATCCAACGTATGATGATGATGATATTTAAATAATTCATTTAAAAATTTAAAAAAGAACATAGTTATTTCATTGCTTTGTGTTTTCCCCTCTATCGGCAGTCCTTATGACTGCCTCGACTTTTTGAAGTGAAACTTCTAATGCGACTTCCAACAAGGTTGCGTTTATCGTTTAACGCTCCTGGAGAGGGGGATTAGAAAGAGACAGAGCGAGAAAAATAATCAAACATTTCGTATCTTACTTTACTTATCATAATCCCATTGTAAATGTTATAGATTTGGACATTTCTCGACTCGAAAATGATAATTAAAAGATGCGATCAATTGTGAATTGTAAGCAATGTTAATAAAGTTTGTCTTAAAAATTTTCATTTACACATTATGAAGTTTCACTTCTTCCGCGCGGAGGGACTCCACGCACTATTTTTTTTTTTATTATTATCAAGACAGGACAGCGACTGCCGGGACCGCAAGTAACCTAAAAATTGTAGAAAAACAAAACAAAGTGAACTAAAATAAAAACTAAATTCTATGAAAACATATTTCTGTTTGTTTTGTATACAGTTCAAGGTTTTTTGTTAGAGACTTGAAGCACATGGGCTCGCAGAATCGTGTCACGTTTGACCTTAGCATTAGAGACTTTTTTATGTTGTTAACGCTTCTAACCTTGTGTCAAAGAATAGACAGGTACAGTACAAAGTCCCAGTAAACCAAGGCCTGATAAAAGATTTAGCGCTCCGAGCGTGAACACAGATATGATACACTTATCTCCTATATCTTTATAATTTGGTCCAACTTTGAGAAACACGATGATTTATATATATATATATATACATATTATCTATATATTAATATTTACTAATTTTTAAATAATTAATACAACCGAGAACTTTGTAGCGAATTTCACGAACGGATGAACGTGTAATTTGGCATAGTTAAAGATTATATGAAGGAGAAGTGCATAAAGCTATTTTTTAATATAAAATGCATTAGAAATATATTAAATTGATTAAAATAAACATTACACACACTACTGCTTGAATGACACACGATATGTAAATGAAAAAGACGTTTCGCAATCCTTCATTTTACTCTTACGTTCCAATTACCTTTTTTCATCCTACATTCGATATTTTTAACATGAATTACGTTCCATACTTTACATGCCCTTTGAAATTAATTGGTCAAACTGTAGGTTAATCTATACTAATATATAAAGCTGAAGAGTTTGTTTGTATGGTTGAACGAGCTAATCTCAGGAACTACCGGTCCGATTTGAAAAAATGTTTCGGTTTTATATAGCTCATTATGGAGGAAGGCTTTAGGCTATATGTCATCACGCTAAAACCAATAGGAGCGGACCACCAATGAATAATGTTTCAAAATCGGACATTTTTTAGAGTGTGCTGCGTGTTAGAGTTAGGTTCTATAAGTTGCCACTGTAATGTGGTATGTTTCTATCGCAAACATTTTCAAAATTTATTTTGTGTTCCTATTCAAAAAGTTTATTCTACATTAGTTTTGTTTCCAATTTTTTTATTTGTAAACTATTACGTATTATAAAAATAAAGCGTGTGTATGTAAAATTAAAGTAATAATTTTTTGATGAATGGATATGGCTACCAATAACATATTTTTTTTAATATTTCGTCTGTATTTTTATATTATTATATTTTGTGTGTTTGTTTGTTTGTTCCGGGAAATCTCCAAAACGGCTGGACCTATTTTAACGGGAATTTTAGTGGCAGATGGCCGAAATTATAGCGGTTGACATATTCTATTTTATTTGTCCATGGCTTTGCCCGCATTGCTATTTCCAAAATGGTCGGACCGATTTTCACGGTGTGTTTACTGGTGGATAGCAGACCTCATAAAAAGTGATTTAGGTTTTTTAATCGCCTTCGGCCGCAGTGGAATATCCGAAATGCTTGAATTAATTTTCACGGGACTATCACTGGCAGATAACTCACAATATAAGAAGTAACTTAGACTATTTTATTTTGTTAGCCAAGACTTCGTCTGCAGTGCTATCTCCAAATCAGTTGGACCGATTTTTACAGGCAGATAACTAATGAGCTATTTTATTTTAAACTAGCGAGCTCGGCAGACGTTGTCCCGCCCTGATAATAAAAAAAACTATGACAAATTATACCTAAACTTCTCCATCAATCATTCTATCTACTGGTGAAAAGATGGAGTGCGTGTTGTAATTACAAATCTATTTGAAAAAGCATTTCGGTAATGTACACACCTACTCACAATTTTACATGTCTTTTTTTTATCCTAGCTCAGCAAAGTGACTGTACTGTGCCTGATGGTGAGCACAGTACAATCCAAAAACAACGGCGACTACCGAGAGACACGCTATCCCTCATCCCTCACCGGTCGCCGCTGTCATGCCGGCTTTAATACATTTTTAAAAAATCGCGCCACGGAACCACGGGTAACAACTAGTTTAATAATAAAATAATATGTAAATTTAGAATACCATTAATAAATACTTAAATAATTCATTGATAAATAATATTTCTTTAGTAAATTTATAAAACCGCCGAATTAATTATTATTCTTTTCGATGTTATTGAATGTCAAAATGAATTATGGTTGATTCTCGACCACTAGGCGACCACTAGTAAATATAAATACTTAACTATACATTTACTCATTTTTGTATACTACTAGACCCAAATATACATTTATACATACTTACATATATACACAAATGCAAATCTAATTTACATTTAACGCGTAACACGTAACGAAAATTTTCTACACTGCCATAAAAAGTTTAACTTAAAAAAGTGATGATTTATATAATTCAAAAGAAATAATAAAAAACAATATTTACAGTAATATTAAATGCCGAAACTTTATAAAATACTATCGGGCCCGGCGAAGGTTGACCTGCCTGGATAATTAAAATCCTAAGATTCAACCGCAGCGCCACCTACCGCGTCCAATTGTGAATCTTGGAATGTCATGTAGTGGATTTGATATTTTATTCATAATCTTGTGTTATTTTACTCTATATTTGCGTAATATTGGTGGTGTTTTACCTAATACAGTTTGGTATTGTACACATGTAAAGTGGATGGGAAATAATACCACGGGACATGTATTTTGACTTTCCACAATCACCATCTTGTTAGTTTAGTGAAATGATCGCAAAAAACTTGTAATGATAAGCTACTCGACTAGGGCAGTAATAATCTACAAGAAGATTGCTTGCGAAAAAAAAACATACGTAATATGTCATGTTTTTATAAATGATTTAGTATTTTTAGCAACCAAGCTATGTTCGGATATTGAATTGTTTACGATCGTCCAATTGGCCCCAAGGTCATTCGTTATGCTAAATTACGTCTATCTTACGTTATAATATATTAGCTGTGTTCGCCGCTACACAGATGTTTTCTGTTATTATTATTTATTACAATTACTACGTGTCGTAATAAAGTATTACAGCTAAATGAGTATTGTGTAAATATTATCTGTGTAATGGTTTTGGAGTTTATTAAACTGAAATGTATATACAAATATTTATTTATTATATATATCTAGTTGATTTTCAATTAACAGCTTATTAGCAAAATACAAATGCATTAACTAAATGTAAATACATAGTTAAAGGATAACACGACGTCTGAAGACTCGAGGTAGGTGTTATTTTTGTTACAAAGAAACTGAATTATTGTAAATCGATTAAAAAAAAAACTTACCAATCTTCTGAAAAGCAGATTGCTTAACCTATAGTCACCGTGTACCAACACAGGCACGTTTAAGGGCCTTTTGAAATCCATATAAGCACTAGAACCATCATCTGTTGTCAATAAACTTTTAAATTTGATTTTAACATCTTCGTTGTCTAAAATATTTATGGCGTTATCGTTCATTCTCACCATAACTTTTTTATTCTCTTCACGTACAGAGAAATTCTTAGTCGTGAACCTTTCAATGAGTGTGTCGTAATTAGAAGGTTCCTCCTTTTTGTGTGCGAATGATAATGCGTGAAACTTAGCCATACACTCTATTGAGATTCTGGAGTGTTCCCAGTCCGCGGATGCAAATCTGCTGTAAGTGAAATAACCGTTCGCGGTCAAGTCTTCTAAAATTAAGGTCTCCTCACCCATTTTAGGGTTGCTTCCGTAACACTTAGGGAATTTAAACCTCCACTCTGTTGGTATGTCGTATTTCTCCTGAAGAGCTTCGAACAATTTATTCAGATCTGCATAGATATATTGTTCGGTTCTGTACATAACATCCGCTTTTATCGCTTCCCTGAGTTGTTCGTTAACACTCGCCACTTTACCGAATAGGTTTAAACGATTCCCATTATGCGGTATTTCGAATTTGTAAAGTGCCGATGTGTAGTTTCCGCCGCCAGTCGTCAAGGTCTTTATTCTAGTGTCATCGTTATAGTTGTCGAATAATTTCCTGAGTAGGTCACGCAAGATTAGCTCAGCGTCTGCCATGTTGCACGATTGTGACGCGACTGGCCGTTTATTATTTAATGAAAAACGTGTTCAATATTTGAATGGCGTAATGAGCTAGAGCGTCGCAGAGTTTGTAAGTTATCAATCTATCACGACTATATATTTATTTATTCATGAAATTGTCAAGTGCTTCGTTAACAAATGTAAATGTACATTGATTACATTATTCACATATTATTTGGACATAAAAAAATACAATACTTAAGTGTACAATAAAATACAACAATATAAGTAATACAATACTTATAATGTGTGTAAGATACTTTTTTAAAAATTAATAAACATTGCAGTACCCGTACTAGGCGTAGCCTGTATCACAGGTACTACCGCTTTTCATTGTCATATCGTAAGTGTATTATTGTAATGTAATGTAACTCTATGAACTTGATAGCTTTGGTTGACGGAGTATTTTGACGGCGAAAGATAATTAATATACCTATGTATATTATGTTTATAAAAAAACTAGTTGTTATCCGCGGCACCGCATGCTTTTTTTTAACATATTAAATAAATGTAAAATTGTTAGTAGACGTGTAAATTACAGAAATTCTGTTACAATAGTATTTGTAAGTACGACACCCACGTTATCTACTGTAACATGTACATTAGATATGTGAATACTGACGGTGTGTCGAATGCGATGGAATTTATCATCAGCAATATACCTGGAACTTTAACCTATTATATACCACCCTCAGTGCTCACTTACACTATATGTATAAGAAAGTAATCAATGTATAACATTATCGAAAAATATATGTTAAATCATTTATTATATAGATATAATATGCCCATAATGTCGATATAATTAAGTTATTATTATACGTTGCTATAATTTAAATTACATACAAACATATGACTTTCAATTATATTTATTCTTGGAGTCCAGTACAGCGCACGTCTCACGCGCATGTTTACAGTAAACAACATATTTTTGATCAATTTCATACAGGCGAATGCACGGGTAACAGTTCATCATACTCATCACGTATCACTACATAGTGTAAAACAAAGTCCTCTGCCATGTCTGTCTGTATGTCTGTTCGCGTTAAGCTCAAAGACTACACAACGCATTTTTATGCCGGTTTTCACCAATATATAGAATGATTCTTGAGAAAGGTTTAGGTATAATTTGTCTCATTATCATGGCTGGTAACGTCTGCCGAACCCGCTAGCTTAAAATAAAATAGCTCATTAGCTAGTTATTTGGCCGTAAAATTCTCGTTCAAATAAAATAAATCCCGTTCAAATATTTTGTTGTTACTTGTAGCCATATGCATTCACCAAAAAGTTGTTATTTTAATATTAAATACACACACTTTATTTTTATAATATACAAAGCAAAAATTGGGAACAGAATTAACATATGATAAACTTTTTGAATAGGAACACAAAATAAACTTTGGAAATGTTTGCGATAGAAAGTTACCATGTTACCATGGCAACACACGCAGCGGAAGCTCTCAAAATGAAAAAATAGCTCGATTTTGAAACATTCTTCATTGATGCCCTGCTCGTATTGGTTTTAACTTGATTATGTGTATCCTTAAATATAAAGCCTTCCTAGATAAATGAGCTATCTAAAACCGAAATAATTTTTCAAATCGGACCGGTAGTTCTTGCCATTAGCGCTTTCAACCATACAAACAAACAAGATCTTCAGCTTTATATATTAGTATATAGATTCACGTGTAATACGCAATTATATTATTATTCTATTTTATATAGAACTAGCTGTACCCGCAGCTCCGCACGCGTTTTTTTTAAATCGTATTAAAGAATTATAGAATTGTGAAACTATGTAAAAGACATTACATATTGTTAAAGACAATTGTAAGTACGACGCCCACGCCACTAAAAGTAACATGTAACGTGTAAATTAGATATATAAATACAAAGAGCGTGCCAAATGAGGTTTGTTATCAGCAACACATTTGGAACCTTAACAAACCATATAACTACCTCAGTGCTCACTTACACTGTATAAGGAACTAACGAAACGATAACTTAAAATATTATTATTAAGATCTACATTTACATTACATTTAATATATATTGCCATTATTATAATTAAGATTTTGTGACTATACAAAAAATAAACGCTTGTCTGTTCCGCAAGAAATTGTATTATGGAACTCTTTACGTAATACGTTTATAATCTAAGATCTTTTTAGGAAGACCTCTATATCATTAATGTTATTAATAATTATAATATCGAATTGTAAACAATAAGCTGATAATTATTTCTCTTATTAAAAATAAAGAATGAGTTGAAATCTTACTAAATTTCATGCAGACAAAGTCGCGGGTAACAGCTAATCTAAAATAGAATAACCTCAATTACTTTTTATTAGGTTCGCTATCAACCAGTGAAAATCTCGTGAAAATCGATGTAACCGTTTTGGTGACAGCACATCGGGCGAAACCACGGTTAACAGCTAGTCTAAATTAAAATAAATTAAATTACTTTTTATAAGGTCCGCTATATGCCAGTGAAAGTTATCTCAAGATCGATCGAACCGTTTTGAAGATAGCACTGCGGGCGAAGTCACGGTTAACAGCTAGTATAAACTAAAATTGCTTCAATTACTTTTTAGAAGATCTGCTATCTGCCAGTGAAAGTTTCGTGAAAATAGGTTGAACTGTTTTGAAGATAGTACCGCGGGCAAAGCCACGGTTAACAGCTAGTCTAAATTAAAATAGACTAAATTACTTGAAATGATGTCCGCTATGCTATCTGCTGGTGAAAGTTTGGTGAAAATCGGTCCAATCGTTTTGGAGACAGCATTGTCGACGAAGCCGCGGTTAATACCTAGTCTAATTTAAAGTAGCCTAAGAAACCCGCTGTAATTTCAGCTATGTGTCAGTGAAATTCCTGTCAAAATCGGTCTAGCCGCTTCGGAGATTACCCGGAACAAACAAACAGACAGACAGCAGACAGACAAGCAGTAAAAAATTTTATTTTGATATTACAATACAGACACTTCATTTTTATTATATGTATAAATTAGCTGTGTTCGCCGCTACACAAACGTTTATTGCTACTGTTATTTCTTATAACTGCTACACGTCGTAATAAAGAGTTACAGCTAAACGAGTATTATGTAAATATTCTTCTGTGTAATGTTTCAATAGTTTTGTAGTTTTTTAAACTAAATGTATATACAAAAATTAAATTATATTACACATCTACATGATGCTTAATTAACAATTAATTATTTTGTTTCGTCAGTCTTTTTTTTCTCGAACTGACTACGCTATTGACCTAGCAAGTTCTTAACATCTTCACCGGACTACATTTCGTCAGTAGATTTTATAAGCCTTGTACCTAATTGTTTTTGTATGCCATAAAATAAAATGCGTATAAAAATGCAATAGGTGTATGTAAATATATAGATAAAACACGACGTGTGAATATTCGAGTTAGGTATTATGTTTGTTAAAAATAAACTGAATTATTGTAAATTGATTTAAAAAAAAAGTAACTTACCATTCTTCTGAAAAGCAAATTGCTTAATCTATAGTCACCGTGTATCAACACAGGCACGCTTAATGGCCTTCTGTAATCGCTAGAACTTTCATCTATTCTCAATAGACTTTTCATTTTGATTTTCCGTTCTTCGTTATTTAGAATTTCTATAGCGTTATCGTGTATTCTAGCCATAACTTTTTTATTCTCTTCCCGTAAAAAGAGATTCTTAGTCGTGAACCTCTCAACGAGAGTGTCATAGTTAGAAGGTTCCTCCTTTTTGTACGCGAATGACAATGCGTGAAACTTAGCCATAACTTCTATTGAGATTTTAGAGTGTTCCCAGTCCGCGTATGTAAATCTGCTGTAAGTGGAATAACCGTTTGCGGTCAAGTCTTCTAGAATTAATGTCTCCTCACCCACTTTAGTGTTGTTTCCGTAACATTTCGGGAATTTAAACCTACACTCTGTTGGTATGTCGTATTACTCTTCAAGAGCGGTTAACGATTTATTCAGATGTGCATAGATATCTTGTTCGGTTCTGTACATAATTTCCGCTCTTATCGCCTCCCTGACTTTGTCATTAACACTAGCCACTTTACCGAATAGATTTAAACGACTACCATTATACGGTATTTCAATTTTGTATAGTGCCGATGTGTAGTTTCCGCCGCCATTCGTCAAAGCCTCTATTCTAATGTCATCGTTATAATTGTCGAATAATTTCCTGAGTAGATCACGCAAGATTATCTCGGCGTCTGCCATTTTACACGGTTGTGACGGGACTGGTCGTTTATAATTTAATGAAAAATAAATTCAATATACCAATGGCGTGACGAGCTAAGAGCGTTACGGAGTTTGTAAGTTACCAAACTATGTAAACTCCAGGTACTTAGTAGATTTGGTTAACGGAGTATTTTGATGGCGAAATATAATTAAAATGTATATTATGTTAATTAAAAATTCGTCAGTAATACGTATTACATTATTATTCTATTTTATATAAATTTATATAATGAGCTGAAGCCTTTAATAACGCGTTTCGTCTTTCCTCTTAGGAGCATATGATTAAGGCAGAACAAATAAGTTTTAACTCACGACCTTACGATTTTCGGATTAATAGGTAATGATAATTAATATTATTCGGATTAATAGGTGGCAAAGTAATGAACCCATTATAATCTAATTACATATTAAAGCCAGTGCCTTTCTATACGAAGATTATATTAACCTTTGCAATCATATAGATGACTTATTGCTATAATTTATATAAAGGTTGAAAATTTCGGAATACTTGTTTTCTTAGGTGAGAAACCCAAATATATACATGTATAAAAAATGTTAGAAATTTAACCTCTCAGCTGATTTTTTTTTAAACTAGCCAATATTTAAAATTATAACTTTCCATTAGCTAATTTGTTATAGTTCAAGGTTTTCAAATTTTGTAATAAATACGGTATTTTTTAACCCATGCTTTCAAGAGTCTGTTAACCAATGCATCATAAAGTCTATGTTTAACATAGACCTACTTAGTACGGAGCTTAAACCGTCCGTATGGTTGTGGACAGTCACGGAGTTAAAAAAAGTCTAGATCTCGACAACATCGCCACCTACCGTGTCCAACTATAGATAAAACCACAAACGTTAAGTATTAAAAAAAACCAATTCAGGAAAGCTGTTTAGGAAGAAGAGAATCACGAAAATACTAACACTGCAATATTATATTACATACGAAGATAATGTACAAGCGACAGTCCAAATTTAAAACATAAGTATAATTGGGCAAATAATTTAAAACCAAATTTTAATATATCGTGATGTTATGTTATACATTTGCTTGTTACGCCATCGCTACACACCACAATTGCTGACTAAGACTTCCAGTCCCACGATGCGGTCGGTGTTCCAAGTATTACGCCATCGCTATACAACACAATCGATGAATAAGAAGAATGCCGAGTTCCCAGTTCCGAGTTGCGGCAGGTGTTCAAGCATGTGAGGCAGCAATTTCCACAACAGGTGCACAAACTTAGTGGAAACGTTCGGTGGTCCGACTCCTCCGTTCCCGCATTGTTCATGTATAAATACTTGGACGAAAACAACGGAAAGACAGTGTTAACCTAATATCGGTACCATTCATTATGCTATTAGTTTTAGTTTAGGTTTAGTGTGAGAGTTAGCCTAACATCGGCGACACTCTCACAATGTAGGTTTAGTGTGAGAGTAAGCCTAACATCGGCGATAATCTCTAGTTTTAGATTCACTTTTGTAATTTTTATGTTTAATAAATTAATTTAAAGTAATTTGTTTTTTTTTGGATCCTCCGGTTCTGACCTTCGTAACTTGCTTTTAAATATATAAATAAAGTAATTTTGTCATCCACGAATATACAGTTTATCAGTTAATATACAGTTTAACAGTTAATAACACTGTAATTGTTCTGATAACATAAAAATAAAAGTTATATCATAAATAAAACGAGTTTAGACCACAAGGCTGAAGTAAAACGTCTTTATCAATATATATATATATATATATATATATATATATATATATATATGTATAATATATAAGTACATACATATACATATATTAATTTTCTACAAATATTTAAATTTATTATGGGTTTTCATTGATAATATAAAACGTAACTCTCTCACTTTCTAGCTTCACTAACTTATAACTACTTCTCTACTTCCGTTCCCCACGCCCGATCACACGTTTTCGTAACGCTCTCCTCACGCATTCACTAACTTATTCTCCAATTCAAGCGTGCGTAGAGAAATTTTACTTCAAAAATGAAATTAGCTAAAAGTATCGGAGCGCCTGATAGAAAAAAAACAACACTTAAAAGAGAACCGTAAATAGTTATTGCTAATATTTTTAGCAAGGCATACATGATACTTTAAAAGCTACTCTTTACTTTTTCAAAGATTAGGCAGAACAACAGTCCATTCAATTTTTTTTATAATTAATTATTAATATGGCGTAATAACTATCTGCGAGATTGATACAGGTACTATCCTATGACATTTTAGACACTTTGATATCCACAGTTCAAAATCAAAGAGGTGTTCTAAATCTCGACATACAAATAACTTTCTTTTTATTCCGCCAAATTTCAAATTTCTAATATTTTGGACATTTATTGAACTTAACAAATCTTCTATATAATAAGTCTTTACCTATGAAATTGCCGTTCTGCAGTACTGGCCATTTCAAATCAAAATAATTTTTATTTGGCTAAGAATTCTAATTTCAAATTAATTTTATTTTAAAAACATGGAATTCTTTTTCCAAAAGTAGTCATTTGTTTATTGAGTAGTGTTACATTTTCATTGCATTTCAATCTTTTTTGTCATCATGGATACGTTAAAAATTCGAGTAATTAAGGAATATGAGTACCGTCGTGGCAGCAACGCGGCACAAGCGGTACGCAACATCAACGACGTTTACGGAGCTAACACTACAAACCAACGCACCACCTGTTATTGGTTTGCTCGCTTTCGTTTTGGGAATTTCAACCTGAAAAATGAACCTCGCGGTCGTCCGAAGACTTTGGTCGACAATGACGAATTAAAGGCGATTGTGGAAGCTGATAAACACAATCTACGGCTGAATTAGCAGCAGTTTTCGACGTTAGCGTCAAAACAATATTGGTCCATTTGCCTCAAATTGGCAAGGTAAAAAAGCTTGACAAATGGGTGCCCCACGAACTCAATGATCGTCAGCGCGAAGTACGCGTCGAGACGTGCCTTGCACTGCTCAACAGACACACAAATGAAGGAATTTTGAGCCGCATTGTTACCTGCGATGAAAAATGGATTCTGTTTGATAACCGCAAGCGCTCAGCAAGTTGGTTGGATCCTGGTTTAGCACCTAAACAATGCCCTAAACGAAAACTTACCCCTAGAAAAGTGATGGTCACTGTTTGGTGGTCTAGCGCCGGTGTGATTCATCACAGCTTCTTACCAAACGGGATGAGTATTACTGCAGATGTGTACTGTGAAGAACTGAACACAATGATGGAGAAGCTGGCACATCTCCAACCAGCATTGGTCAATCGCTCGTCTCCGCTGCACCTGCACGACAACGCGCGACCTCATACTGCACAGCAGACGGTCACCAAGTTCCAAGAACTGGGGTTGGAAGTTCTCCGTCATCCGCCCTACTCACCAGACCTTGCGCCTACAGACTACTACTTTTTCCAGAATTTGGATAACTCCTTGGCAGGAAAAAAATTCAATACCCGAGAGGCAGTATAAAATGCCTTTGAAGAATTTGATGCCTCCCGTCCAGCTGATTTCTTTAAGAAGGGCATCAATAAACTGCCACTGCGTTGGCAAAGATGCATTGATTGCATGGGCGATTACTTCGATTAATACAAATAAAAAACCTATGAAAAAAATTCGTTTAAATTTTTTCATACAAAACGGCAATTTCATAGGTAAAGACCTAATATATATATAAGAGATTTCCACGTATATAGTCACTCATCACGATATCGCTGGAACCATTAGAGCTAAAGACTTGAAATTTGGTAGGAATATTCTTTTCACCGAGTAGAGGTCAGCTAAGAACGGATTTTACGAAATTCAACCCCCAAGAGGGATTGCGGGGGCGTTAATTTAAAAAAATCACATTTTAAAACTACAGCACTTATAGGTATTGAACTTAGTCAGGATATTCTTTTTGGCATGTTTGAATTTACTAAAAAATAATTTTATGATATTCCACCCCCAGAGGGCTGTGCAGGGGCGTTAAAAATTAAAAAAAAAATGTTTTTTCCAATCTATAGCTTTTGGAACTCTGAAACTTGGCCAGAATATTTCTTTTAGCATATTTGAATTTACTAAGAACTAATTTTATGATATTCAACCCTAAGAGAGTTGTGCGGGGGCGTTAAAAATATTAAAAATTTGTATCTTTTAATCTGTAGATTTAAAACTTAGAAACTTGACCAGAATATTTTTTTTGGTATGTTTGAATTTACTACACAGTACCTCCATGGTGATGTGGAAAGCTGTGTTATTTATTATTTTAACTCATATAAATCGATAAGACCCTAAGTAGTTAAGGGTGTGTTAATTTCGTAAAATCCGTTCATGATAAATAATTAGGCAGCTAGATAACACAATTTAATATTTCTTTCACTTGGCATGTATTTTATACCAAGCGAAGCGGGCGGGTAACGGCTAGTTTGATATATAATACGATATGCATGTGTTTTACAAATAAACATTTCAGAATAAAATCTATAAATGATAGTAAAAATTTGAAATTTCTTGCGTAGTTTAGCTAAGGGAGTATGGGTATACAGACAGAGGCACAAATGCTTTGGTTTATATTATTTATAAGCGTCTCCCTGCGACTTCGTTCGCATGGAATAGTTACTTTGGGCTAACGCGAACACGCAGCGGAAGCTCTCAAAAGGAAAAAAAAAGCGATTTTGAGACATTTTTCAATGGTGCTCCGCTCGTATTGGTCTTAGCGTGATGATATATAACCTATAGCTTTCCTCGTTAATGCTAACACTTCAATCGAACTAGTAGTTCCTGAGGTTAGCGCGTTCAAGCAAGCAAACTGTTCAGCTTTGCAATATTATCTTTACATATAAATTTCTTCTGTACGTGTGTATGTCACTGAACTCCTCCTAAACGGCTGGACCGATTTTGATGAAATTTTTTCACAATTGGAGCCGGTAGGTGGCGCTGTGGTTGAATTTTAGATTTTTTTTTATAATCAAGACAGGACAACGTACGCCGGGACCGCTAGTATAAGTATAGATTTTGACTAATATGTATAGATTAGGTATGGTACATAATAATGTAAGGTATGCCGCTTCTAATATATTTAAGCCATATCTATTAATAATTTGTTTCTGCGTTGCTGTAATTAAGGAGTGAGATTAAAAACAAAATATGTATAATATTATTACATTTTATCGAATCAACGATATTAAAATATTATGAACAAGAAAGTTTATGTGAACGGAAAGATGTTTTAATGATTATTTAACGGATTTTCATGAAAATGTACAATATATAATACACTATATAATATATATCAGCGTAGTTTAAAATTTACAAATACATTGCTTAAATTTGTCGAAATATAACGATGTATTAAATAACGTTTAATAACTCCGCCATGTGATAGCTATCTATAGCTCCGTGCGCTATATAAACTGTCAGAGTTACTGGAAAATTTTCTATGGTGTCATCATTTACATATACAAACACAGACGAAGTTGCGAACAGCTGCTAGTTTTACGTAAATTGAATATTTACCTATGTGACTCAATTCTAACAAGTACATAACATATTTAAAACAACTGTGTAAAGGTGTACATAAAAAAAAACATATTTTTACACAAGAATGAAACACACTTGTGTTCATACGTTCATGTATGAGCACCATGTAGGTGGATACATAAATTATAATATATTATCGAACGAGCCTCTCTCGGCGTTTCGCAAAGAATTTTTTTTTGTAAAAGCATCAAATAACCATAGAAACGAAAACGTCTAAATATAAAATTAAATCCTAGTCCTTACAACTTACATTGATTGATCAACGTAACTAAAGAATTTAATGGGATAAGCACTAATACCGTATTGGTTGAACTAGCGTTGCAATTAACATAATATTTTTGAACATTATGTAAAAGATGATAATATTTTTTTTCGAACTGACTACACTATTGGCCTTGCAGGGTCATTACAGCTTCACCAGACTATAAAAGATAATAATGGTCAAACCCATGCGCTATTTTAAGTGCATGGGCATAAGCCACACTCGCCTACTCTGTCTGTCGCCGGGTGGACCAGAGTGACCTGTATTTCAGGTGCGGGCAACCCGGCCACAAGCACAAGGTGCTGCAATGTGTTGTTAAGCTTCACTGCGCCTTCTGTGCCGATGCCGGAAGGCCGGTATAGCACCATACGGGGCGAGCCAATGGTAAGCTCCCTCCTGGCAAAAGCAAACCACCAGCGCCAGCGTAGACGTATGTGGGAAGCGATTCACTGGCCTCCTATGTTCGTCCTTGCCAAACCTAGGAGGGATGTGTCGGTTCGACCGTTTGATGTCGAGACGCTCTGCGTGTACTAGGCTGTCTCTCTTTAGCGCAAAAGGCTTGGCACGATGCTGGGCCTGCCACCGGGGTGAAATTATGGGTGCAAGCGCCATCCTTTGTTGTCCCGATATGGCGGTAGAGGTGGTGAACTGTGGGGTCTTAGTGAGTACGAGTCTCACACTACCCACTCTATCCAAGGAGGGTGGCGTGTCCATGATTATTTTCTTAAGTAAAAAAAGGAAATTTTTGTAGAATTTCTGTAGAAATTTTAAGCTGCACAATTTCGGAACACATAAACTCGATGTACCACATAAGGTTTAGCCAGTGTTAGCAAATCATTTTTTACGACTTCATTACATAGTATAAAACAAAGTCCCCTACCGCGTCTGTCTGTCTGTCTGTTCGCGATAAACTCAAAAACTACCGAACGGATTGTCATGCGGTTTTCACCGGTGGATAGAGTGATTGATGGGGAACGTTTTAGTATATAATTTGTCAAGGATTTTTTCATAATCAGGGCGGGAGAACGTCTGCTGGGCCCGCTAGTTATTATATAAAAAAGGCTTTCTTAATTGCCCTCTTCGTAAGGGTCATATCGTATATATATCTTTATATATTCTTATAAACTTTCTCAGGAAGTAGGCTATAGAATACAAAAATATTTTTCCAAACTAACAAATAAAAGCTAAAAAAATTAATCTCTTGAACTGTCAAACATCTAAACAGATAAGAAAGAAAGAAAGAAAATATATTTATTACAGCAAATACACAGACAATACAATAGTGATAAAATAGAGTTACAAAGAATAACATAAGATAAATGAAAGAAATTAGACGTTACAAGATGTTAAAATTATGCCATGGTATTGCTACAATGGCGCACAATTCAGCATGTGCTGGCTGCCAATTTTGCAAATGACCCCAGCGCTGATTGTCAATAAAACGTAAAATCATGTTTTTGAGAAAATTAGGTGAGCGGTAATGCAATAGCATACTTTGATAAAGTGTACAATGATAATTAAACAAAAACGAATCAGTATAGAAGAAACGTTTACTTACCGAATTTCTGAAAAGCAAGTTGCTCACTCTGTAATCACCGTGTATAAGGACAGGTACGTTTAAAGGTCTTTCGAACTCCATATGCGCATTAGGGCTTTCGTCTGCCTTCAAGAAATCCCTCAGTTTAGTCTTAAAATCTTCGTTATCCACAGTTTCGATAGCGTTATCGTTAGATGTTACGATAAGTCTTCTATTCTCTTCTGTTATCCAGAAAAACTTCTTTGTGAACTTACGGACGAGTTTATCATATTCTTCGGGTTGTTCCTTCCTATATACAAAAGAATACGAGTGGAACTTAGCCATGGTTGACAAAGTCTTACAGTGTTCCCAATCTATTGATTTAAGTCTATTGTATGTATAATAACCCTTTGCTGTTAAATCTTCGAGAATTATTGTCTCTACACCAAGTGCATCGTTGCTTCCATAATATTTGGAGAATTTATATCTACTTTGAATTTCTACGTTGTGTTTTTCCTCGAAGGTACGGAGCACTTTAGCTAAATTCGCATAAATGTATCGTTCGGTGCTGTACAGATGTTCTCCGTTAATCGAATTCCTCATCTGTTCATTGAGGAATGCCATTTTACTGAAGAGATTCAAATATCGTCCATCATCACATATTTCTATTTTATAAAGTGCTGAAGTGTAATTCCCACCGTCAGTAGTAAACATTTTAATAGTTATGCTATCGTCAGTATTGTTAAAGAGTTTTTTGAGTAAACCACGCAAGGTAAGCTCAGCGTCTGCCATGTCACACGGTCGCGGCACGTCTCGAATTGTGCATTTTTTTCTAATTTATAGTGTGTTATATGTTCATTTAAATTCAAGTGATATCATCATCATATGATAAAATCTCTAGACATACAAAATCTGGTATGTGCCAATTGAATCATTAAGATTTTTGGTAATATTCACACAGTTAATCTACGATTTAGCTGCAGAATTGTTAATTTACGATTTGAATTCATCTCACGAAATTTTTGTGGTTGCAGATTAGTCAATAATAAATTATAAAATTATTTATTACACAGGTCGAGCGACTATTTGCTTAAACCCGCAAATATCTGGAGATATCCATATCAATCTGATGTAATCAATTATTTTAATATTTTATAGAAACTTTGAGGAACATTATAGGTTATCCAATATTACGCTATGATAGCTAGGAGCAGAGCAATTACCATACAAAGTTGTGGTGTGAGAAAGCAAGATAAGCGATAATGAATAACACCCGACTCTAGCGGTGAGGATCATGGGAAATCGAAGGTGGTAGAGAAAGAACACGAGTAAAACCAGCTACCACAACTAGCTTTTTAATAAATCTTAGCCCAAACAACATTACATGATTGAAAGTAATATACAAAGAATTTTTTTTATATTTAAACTGAAAAAAATTTGTAATCTACATAGCGCTATTAATTTATACCAAGCATTTTTAATAAATTTAATTTAATCTTAACTACATATTATTCTGTATTTATTACTATCTTTAAAAGTGGATTAATTGGATAAAAAAATACCCAATGTTTCACTTTTAACAGATATGGTAAATAAATTTCATTTAATAAGTTAAATTTTAATTAATTATTATTCTATTTTAAAACTATCTTTAAAAGTGGATTAAAAATTAAAAAAAATAACCATTGTTTAATTTTATAACAGAGATGGTAAAAAAATTTCAACTCTATACTTTTTATCACGCTTTTATTAGCTTCACCTGTATGTATGTAATGTATGTAACCGACCCCTTTGAGCTCGATTTTGTCCTACTTTGAACGATCAGATTTAATTCAAACTTTGCACGTCTGTCAAAGGTCGATGACAATGCAATACTCCGAAAAAAAAATCAAAAAATTTTTTTAACTAAAAAATGAAAAATAATGCATAATAAAACATGCGATGCGTCACTGTTAATATCAGCACCTCCAGATATCTGTATTTTTATCAATGTTTTGTCACTTTTTACAAAAATATACATTTATTTCTAATTTACACTATTCTTAATCCAAATTTATTAAATTTTATTTTCTGTTTTTTAGTTGGATTTTATATGAAAGCGTGTTTTTTAGTTTTTTTAAATTATTATTTATTTATTCATAGGTACACGTATTTCCATACAATGTTATAGCCTTATTTTCGAGTTAATATTCGTATATCCTTTCTTATCTGTTTTATTGTATTCTCACATCATTCGACTAACCTTCATGTGAACATTAAATAATTTATTTAGCGATGTACATAATATGTAGGTACTTAGTGACGTGTAAGTAGTTGAGCATTTGTGCGGCGAAATACTGATTGGTTGTCCGCAGGTCCGAGCTCCCGAAGTTTTCGGAATTCACATAGTTTAATAATTTAAGTGATATCGAAAAATAGCAATAGTAATGTGTAATAATATTACCCTAACATTTTATTTTACTGGAAATAATAGTTTCCTTATTACCTTTAATTATAAAAATAATAAAAGATGGCGCTAGTGTTAATATTTCGCAGTAATTACTTATTACGCAATTTATGACATACATAAAACTGCATGTTTTGTGTTTTAATAAACTAAAGTCAATGATACTATAACTAAAATCTGTAGATATTATATGTCATAAGCGTTTCGACAGCGCCTTATTAAGACTTGGCTAGCTAGCTTATTTTTGCCCCGCCAATCCGCCCGTATCTAAGCAACATATAACTATTTCTTTTTCACCACCGATATTGAGAATATGCCTCCTTGCTTCCTATCTTACTTCCATATTCTATCTAAGAGAGTGTGGCGTTACGATAATACTTTAAATATGTGTGCGTTATCGTGCAATTTGTTTTATCAAAATATCATATAGGTAACGTATCTACAGCTTTTTAGTTATAATATCATTGTCTAAAGTACCTATAGTATAAAAATAAGCAAATAAATAAATGGCCTGCATTCGTTTGATTGTTCTTTAGTTACCTTTAAGTCCTTGGCTTCAATACTTAGATTTTAATAACAAAATGGCAAATGCTGTTTTAATTTATGATGCCAATCCGTCTATTGATCCGTGCTTCTTAAGCTCTACTTTCGTTTGTATGGAGCTTTGAACATTATGGTTTTCGGGACTAGATGGGTTTAATGGTCGCGATAGTATCAACTAGCAAGTAGCAGGTCAAAAAACTATATACATTAATAAAGTATACCCTAGTGCTACTTAGTGGCAAGTTATGATAAAATGGATAGCACAATAATCTACTATATAATTTACAAATACGAAAGCCGCGACTGTTTAATGAGCCTAGAATTAACACTAACTATAGCCCTCACTCGGCAATGATAAGATGCACTCACTTGTATAATGAAATATATCAGATATAGATATTTTTCTTGTCTAACAATATACAACGATGTTTCAGCTGAGTTCAAAAGAAATTTAATCAATATATGAGCCGAATATGGCTTAGCTTTCCATTGACGTCCGTCGAGTTGGGGTTTGGTATTTTTTATATAGAAAGCTTACACTATTATAAGCCCACACACAAAATTTAAATATGAGGAGACGCGTAGTTTTTGAGAAAAAAATAATTAAAAACCAATTATTGTTGCAATATTTATGTAATCCCTACCACAGATTATATAGAATTCTCGCCATTGAACGTTTCGTTTTACCTACGGTTAAGTTGTCATACGTTCGGTAACATTTTATTTTATATAAATTTACAAAATGATTATATTTTTTACTCATATCGATTGGTTTTCATGCATACTTATATTTAATAGTTTATGTATATTAAATGAAGATTGATAACCAAATCTGCATTAACTTATGCCCAGTATATTGTTTGTGGTGTAAAACGTCGTGCATAATTGATGAAACGGAACGTAAAAAAAGAACTACGCCATTTGTGTCATGTCAAAATCAAAATATCCTTTATTCATTTTAGACCCTGAGAAGGCGCTTATGAACGTCAAAACTACCACCGATTCGGAAAACAACCCAGTCATCAAGAAGAACCGGCAAGAAACTCGATCTGGTTTATCTCTTCATTTTATATATTTTTACAAAACATAAATAGTTACATTCGTTATTAGTGGATGCACAGAGAGGGGCGTCATTTCCAGACGTCACAATCGTTCACATATTGATCCACCCTATAATAGCTTTTAGATATTAAAACCCGCTTGACATGGTTCTTGAACTCCCTATCCGGCAAATGGGTAATTTGTTTTGGGACTTTGTTATAAAACCTAACACTATTACCTAAAAAACTGTTTTTGGATTTAGTGAGCTTGAAGCATGAAAAGACCAATTTTTTGCTGTTTCTAGTATTTAAATTATGCTGGTTTTTTACTACATTCAGCATATCTAAGTTTTTGCGGACATACATTAAATTTTTTGTGTTTCATTTGCGGTCGGCGAGCGCACTTCGTTTTGTATATTAGCAGCTTGATAATTTTTAAGTTAAAACAAAGCAGTTTCGTCTCGGTTTGGTTAGATTAGGTTAGATTTGCGAAAACGCATCATCAGACATCTCAATGATAATGGATTCGGCTTCTCCGAGACGCAGTTCGGGTTTCGTGAGGGGCAGTCCACGATAGATGCCATCATTAGGGTGAGGAACCTGGTAGAAGGGGCGATTCCCAGCGGTGGAGTGTTGTTGGCTCTCTCGCTAGACATAGCGAATGTCTTTAATTCCCTTCCTTGGGAATGCGTCAAGCGGGCGTTGAGGAACTATGGCGTGCCTCTATAATACCATTGCGTCCTATCTTGTGGATAAGTACATCATATGGACTGCACAGAGCGGTAACTCCTATTAGAAGATAATGCCGAGAGGGGTCCCACAGAGATCGGTTCTGGACCCACTGCTCTGGAATGTAGGATTTGACTGGGTTCTGCGAGGTGCTCTTCTACCAGGTGCAGCTATAACATACTATGCGGATAACACCTTGATTACGGCGAAAGGCGGCTCCGTTAGAGATGCAGTACGATTGGCCACTGCGAGTGTCGCCCAGGTTATCGCAAGAATAAGATGATTAGGGTTGGAGGTGGCCATCAATAAAACTAAGGTTATGTGTTTTCATGGAGTTCCGAGGGCTCCCTCGTCTGGCACCCATCTAGTCATAGGAGGTACTACCGTACAAGTGGAGTCCTCGATGAAATATCTGGTCATAGTCTTAGATAGTCGTTGCAACTTTCGAGAACATTTTCGCAAATTGACAGCCTGAGCCCTTCGAACAGCTACCACCTTGTCCTAATACCAGGTCGAGCTATACCATTGGTGCAAAGGCAAGGTCACCCGCGGAGAATACTCGCACCGAGGGAAAAAGAGGCGAGGAAATCCTATCTGCGTCAAGTACTGAGGAACGCATAGAAGGAACGACTAGCCTTCCCATTAGCTGGCGTAAGAGTCGTGGAAGCAATCAGTTCTACCTTCAATGAATAAATAGATAGAAGCTTCGGACTACTGACCTTCAGACTGGTGCAGATGCTGACGGGGCATGGATGTTTCGGAAAGTATTTGCACCAGATTACCCGGAAAGAACCGAACCCCTAATGTCACCACTGCGCAGAAGAATTGGACACTGCCCAGCACACCTTAGAGGCATACCCGGCGTGGGGAACTGAGTGCACTGCGCTCACGTCATTTATCGGGGTGGATCTGTCACAAGTAGGCTATGTAGGGGGGGAGGTTAGGTAGGTAATATTAGAGTTAGGAGTAGGATACGTAGGGATAGGGTACGGATAGGAGTAGCTTAGTGGGGGTTAGGTATAGAGTAGGACTGAGGGGCCTTAAGGGAGGCTAAGGCGGATGAGGAGTAAACCTCGTTAAAAAATCAATGGCGGAGTAGCGCCGAATGGGGCTTCCTTTTCGCTGCCGGCCAAACCCAGAGAGAAAGGGGCGGAGGCCTCGACCTTCCATTGCACGGGTTCGGTACGCTGGGAGGTAGTCTCACAACCGGGCTCCCTCAGCCGGGTGCGGCGTGAAAACGTCTGCCGCCGGAGGGTGTTGCGGAGCCTGCTCACGCACCCCGTGACACCTTCTATAGTGCGGCGTACTATTTGTCGGTTATAGTCGCCGAAAGGCACCGTCACCGCTGCGCCCCAGTACGACTCAGTTCAGGCTTCCCCGGGCCTGAGAGTTCATGAGGATTTTCGATCCTAGTTAAAAAAGAATTGATTTGCGAAATAAGATAACGTGAGACAACTGCGGCAGCGGTCGGCAAGCGCGGTCATTATATGTAGACGTAAATTGAAAATTTAAAAAACTCGAAAAGGTGAAGGGGCTCCTAAACTTTTCCTTTTAATGGGGGGGGGGGGTGAGTAAGGGGAGTAATAACCCCTCCCTCCTTTCTTGCTGCTCCCACCCCAACCCTCCATTCGAAGGACGTCAATGGAAAGTGGTACCCTGAATATTTTAATGAATGGTCGTGTACGAAAGGTATTTGGTATACGACGATCCAACCATTTCTGGGATCGGTCCCATGGTTCCATGATTCCAATATGAGAAGAATGAAAAGAAGCGACTGTAGTAAATACGAAGTTTTCCATCAAAAAGAAGATGTTTATCTTATTCTAATGGAATGTGTCCAGAACGATTCTCGAAGAAGACAGATATTTAAGGATAATTATAATATAGGCGTTTGTAATCAAATATTGTCACGCCCTGCATCGGAAGAAGCCAAATTAATCTATAATATGGTGCATGTCGTTATAAGGGTAAGAAGTGATTGTAATCATATCAATCTACATATCATATATTATATAATCAATCATATGATTGTTTAAAAAAATGATTGTTAAGTTCTGTTTTTTTTAATATTTATTTTTCTTTTGTTAGATATATATTAGAGTATTGCTTATTGTATTGATGAGGGTAGCGTCTTCTCTTTGAACAATCCCTTGACAACAATAAAGGCTTAAAAAATATTTGTGCAGTGGATCCTTTCAGGCGAAGGTCACAAAGAATATTATTAACCATATTTCAAAGGCAGATTCCTAAAGTATACATTTACACACACACATACACTTAAGATATTGTTTTTGGTGCGACCGTAGCAAAATTGTTATGTATTTTATGCTATTGTATGTCATTACTGATAATTATTTTTATTTTACATTTTTAACTTACGTGTTATTCAATTTAGTTATTTTTTTCGTTATTGATAATCTTAATATATATATTTCTTGTGTGCGTGTGTATGTGACTGAACTCCTCCTAAACGACTGGACCGATTTTGATGAAATTTTGTGTGCGTGTTCCAGTGGATCCGAGAATGGTTTAGATTCACAATTGGACCCGGTAGGTGGCGCTGCGGTTGACTTAAAGGCAGGACAACGTCCGCCCGGCCCGCTAGTTTATATATAAAACTTTGGGTTAGCCATATAACAATCAAAAAATAGTTATAAATGTTGTAATTTATATCTAAACTAGCAGACTCGGCAGGCGTTGTCACGCCCCGATTACAAAAAATCCTGGACAAATTATATACCAAAACGTTCCTCGTGAATCACTTTATCATCTGGTGAAAACCGCATAAAGATCCGTTCAGTAGTTTTTGAATTTATCGCGAACAGACAGACAGACAGACGCGGTAGGGGACTTTGTTTTATACTATGTAATGATAATCAACATTAAATACTGCTACTGACATCTGTTGTCACTAATGTGAAACTAACCTATATTAGTTTTTGTATATTTTATCTGTAGCATGTTTTTTTTTTTTTGAAAAAGAGTATTAGACCTGTTCTCACTTGAATCTCATCGTGCTTGTTTTATTAGAATAAATGTATATATACTGAAATAATTGTTGGTGAAACTAAGATTTTCCTTGTCCTTTTTTAAAATGTATAGTTATAGTTTTCTTTAAAAAAAAAAATTTAATGATACTATTATTTGTGCAGTAAAACAGCTATTACTATATCATTTGACTAGCTGCCACCAGCGACTTCGTCTTTAAATCTCTGTAAATAATGTCATCATAATCGTTGTGTAATTTTAACAGTTTACGAACCTTCATTATGCCTACGTTGACGTTGTGGAATGGGTTACCCGGTACAGTATTCCCCCAGAGTTATGATATGGGTATCAATACTCTTCAAGGCCGGCAACGCAACAGCGATACCCCTAGTATTGCAGGTGCCGACAGAAGTGAAAATTCAAAATAATGAAAAAAATGTGTTCTCTTTTGACTTTTCTTTTTGAATGACAATTTTTAAATTCCAGAATTTGTTTATTGAAATTATTAACATTAGTGTGGTTTTCATATCTATTTGCACTTGGAGAATAATTATACACATTTTTATAAAGTCTATTAATCAATCAAACGTGTGATGAACTGCAAAATATCAATATTCCATGGACATAAACCCCTATACTACGCATCGCTATTCTGACGCAAGCTGCGCAAGCGCAATACGGCCGGTCATGCTTACGTAGCTTGTCATGACGCGAAATTATATATTTTTCTCCTGTGTTACAAAATACGTATAGCCAACCGGTCCGTCAGGGAAACCGATAACACTCTGTAGGCACTGTGACTATTTATCCGGGCAAAGCTTCGCCTTACAATATCTTCTACATAGGAGTGCGTGGAGATCAACGACATCTTGCCCTTTATATGCCCAACTCCAACCAATGACGTCTTACACCAGGGTGAATAATGAACAGCCGATAGCTTCAACCAATAGCGTTTGAGGTCATTAGTAACACCCCCGATATAGTCAATAGCGCGGTATCGCAGGTCAATAGTGCCTTCCCCGATATATCTCTAATATGGTGGCGCTAGTAATGTTCCGCTGGCGTTGTAGTCTCGCCTCTCGCGTGTGTCGTAGCGCTACCGGACGTAGTCATTAACACCTGCCAAAAATACCGCTCAGTGCACCAAAAGAAGTTTTCATTTCAAAAAATCTGTCTTCATAAACTTACAGTTTTATATATTACTAGCGGGCCCGGCAGACGTTGTCCCGCCCTAATTATAAAAAAAAATCTTGACAAATTACACACCAAAACATTCCTCATGAATCACTTTATTCACTGATGAAAACCGCATAAAAATCCGTTCAGTAGTTTTTGAGTTTATCGCGGACAGACAGATAGACGCGGTTGGGGACTTTGTTTTATACTATGTAATAATAATATTAGCTCGGTTGGTTAACACAATAAATGCATTGTTGCTACTCAATGTAAGCCGAATGTAATTCGTATAATAATGGCTCCATCTCACAACATATTAAGATATCAATATGTTATCACCCACTGGCAACTATGTAACTACCAGAGAAATGTACGTGGCGCTGTACATCACAATATTAAACTAAAATTTAATGCCAATGTGAATTTGTTGTTATGCTTTCATGTCTTAATTACTCAATCGAATATCAGGAAATCCTGCATAAACGTTGTCATAGGTACAGGAAAGGACAATAAGGATCTTCAATCCAATACACATATACTATTCCCGAGGGAATGCGTGCGAAGACGTAGGCAAAAGTTAACTAGTTATAAGAAATTATTTTTCTTGTAAAACCGTGTTCTTCCAGGGAAGACACATATAAAATGGATAAACTTAAAAACCTTAGGCTTATGTAAATACAAATTTTAATCCAAATCATTAGAATCGTTATAGATATTTATATATATACAAGCATTGCTCGTTTATAGTTATAAGCAAGCTTTACGAATCCCAAATCAGGATCTTGGTAACACTAATATACGGGAATAAAATAAAAATATCCGGGTGTTTGCAATTGGCAATAGAAGCTAAGTTAAGGTAAATTAATTAAAACCATAGTATTGTTCGACAACAAAACTTCAGCGTGTTAATTTTACGATTAGCGCCAACTCGTGACATCAAAGAAAACCAGAAAATACGTTAACACTAGGATTAATAAGACATCCATATACATAATTCCACGTACCTTTTTGCGATACATTGTATTGCTGGGTTTAAATCCACCATGAACTAGAACACGACGACAACTTTCTATGTTGACATCAAATAACTTGGGACTCGCTTTCAAGAATGCTAGCAAGCGTTCCTTAAATGCCTCATCGACTACTTCAACTGCATTCCTAATCATTTTCAACCTTGCTTGTTTAATAAAATCTTCATTAGAAGGCTGCGAATTATCAACTATGAACTTGTTAAATTCTTCAGGACTCTCCTTTTTCAAGACTAAGGATAGTGTATGGAATTTTGCTATATTCTCTATAGCTGCAGATGCAAAATTCCAATCTAACCGTCCAAATCTATTGTATGAACGGTACCCTTTAGCCTCCAAGTCTTCTAATACAATTGCTTCGTCACCTGCTTCATTGTTACCTCCATAATATTCGGGAAATTCGAAAAAATTCTTCACGTTGTTCTTGTACTGCAATTCTTGATACATATCACTCAGTTTCGTATATACAAGAATTTCTCTTTTATACATTTGATTAAGTTTTAACGTACTTCTCAGCTGTTCTCCCTGCAATGCGACCTTCGCAAATAGTTTTATAGTTTTATTTGTATCTTTTACAATGACCGAATAAAGTTTCGATGTAAAATTACCACCTTTACTGGAAATTTCCTTGATTTCCATTGGCAGGTGTCCGAATTGTGAATTTAAGAGTGTCTTTTGTAAAGATAAAGCAACACCTTTTACGTTTGCCATGTTTAAGTATCCACTTATAATTGAAATTGCAGCTACACTTCTAAAGGTTATTCGTATAGATGCAGTTGTTTACACAAACTTGTCGTATTTTAATTACATTTTATTTAAATTGTTTATTAACTCGAATATTATTGGTTGATATGATGGAGAATTATTGATCTGGTTTAAAAATGCCCTTTTACCAAACACCTTTACATTATCTCTAATTTTATGAAGTACTAACAGACATTCAGTTCAATCTATGTTCAACGGTTATTGCAGCATATATCTAATGCATGGAGTTCTAAGACTAGTCTGTATTGGAACGATAACTATACTCTTAGGATTAGAACAAAGTAGTATGAGCACTGCTGCTCTGCGTACAAAAAAGTTTGATGATGGTACTTCGGCAGGCAAACATATATTTTACCATTTCAAATTGGTGATCAAAATTGCCTCCACAATTACGCCTCATTGATGGAAATGTATTGGCTGATTACGTTGAAAGGGGCTCCTTAAACCTACACCCAAATCACAAGTCTCGGGAATTTCTCAGAGTTACTTTCGTTACAACGCAATGGACCCGGCACCCGCGCGGTCAATCCATGGAATGCTAAAAATTACGTATTTTAGATACAAGCCTGCACTATATTGTCTTTTTGGTCAAATTTGGAGGAACTCTCTGCTGATGTACATTATACCTGAACTACTTATTAGTGTCACTCCCACATATGAAATAATGGCATCTCACATGGATTAAATTACTTACAAGAAATAACGTATTTCTATCACGTACAAGAAGATAATCTAGGTATCTGATAAAGCTTCAGTATTGTCTCATTTTTGACATTAATCACGCCAACGATTTTTAATATACAAGTGCAATGAATTACATCAACTGATATCGCATCGCATCATACAAACATATCTAACGTGGCTACTTTGTTTTCAGTAATAAGACCATCCAAAAAGCCTTAAATGAATTCTTTTAGGATCATATTATTTTTAATAAAATTATTTACAACAGCTTTAAAATAAGCAGTATTTTACTTAGAAAAACACCTCTTTTATACTAGTAAAAGGAATTTTACTCATCAGTTAAGGAAAAATAGTATTTCCGTATGAAAGTAACATATAGTGTATATAAATTTAATTGCAAAATAATATAATTGCAAATTTTTTGTCTAAATATTTCTATGTATTTTAATATTCAGTACCGTAATCATAATCGTTACTTTCATTATATAAGTTTGATTTCATAAAAAAATATACTAGAAGTTATCACAGTTCAGTCAACTCTGGTTATAAGATTGTAGCGACGGGCGAGAGACGCTGTATCAGCATTTTCAGGCGTGAATGTAAGTTAGCGCGCAGCGCTCGCCAGTCGCTTACAGAGCAATCAATCAATCAAAAATACTTTATTGAGTTTAGGCCCTAATAAGGCACTTATGAACGTCAAAGACTACCACCGGTTCGGAAAACAACCCAGTCATCGAGAAGAACCGGCAAGAAACTCGATCGGGTACATTTTTTTAACATATATTTCCAATAAATCATACAATGCTTTTAGTGGATCCACAGAGAGGAGTCAATTCCAGACATCACTATCATTCACATACTGATCCACTCTATAACATCCTTTTAAAACTAAAACCCGTTTGACGTGGCGCTTAAATTTACAGTCCGGCAAATCGGTAACATGCTTTGAGACTTTATTGTAGAACCTAACACTATTACCTAAAATACTATTACTGGTTTTGCTAAGTCTCAAACATGGGGCCACCAGTTTATCACAGTTTCTAGTATTTAGATTATGCCGGTCTTTTACTAAATTCAGTTTTTCAAAGTTTTTAAGGAGCACCGCCCGGCATGTATTACTTTATCTACTCCTGTGTAGGGGGACCATTGTATCACAGAATCATATTACAGTGCTTGTTACAGACTTGTGGGACATTTCATTTACAACAAAAATAACGTCACGCATTTTTTTACGTAAAGTATTAACTTCTACAATAAGATCCCAAAGCATATTACCGATTAGCGGAACACCATGTAAACTATGTAACATATAATACTAGTAGAGCTTACTGTACCGTGGGAAACCAACATTCCTAAAGACCACACAATAAAATTAAATAAATATTACGAACTAACAAACGAACTAAGTAAAAATGGCTATGTGGCTAAGTTATACGCGGTAGAAGTAGGAGCGAGAGGTATACCAGCAAAATCTCTCTACAACCTTCTGAAGGACCTTGGCCTGTCGAGAACTGCCGTAAGTTCTATTTTAGAACGAGTATCAAAGGCTGCACTAACAGGTTCCTACCAAATTTGGCTAGGCAGGGCGGGAAACTCGAGCAGTGAAGGTGAGCGTTGATGCGCATCTCAAAGGAGGCCTCCTTAAACCTACACCTGGGTCGCAATTCCTGGGAACTGCTCTGAGTTTCTCCCTCTGTCACACGATGGACCCGGCACCCGCACGGTGAATCCACGGAAGGCTAAGAAGTTCGTCTCTAATGTCAAAAGAATAACCTTTGTTATAGAGTGGATTATTAAGTGAACGATAGTGATGTCTGGAATTGACACTCTCTGTGCGTCCGCTAAACATATCTGTGACAACAATGACTTGTATAATAAGTAAAATATATGAAAACGAGAAAGATAAATCAGATCGGGTTCCTTGTCGCCTCTTCTTTTTTCGTTAGTAGTTTTATGAACCGCTGGTGACGTTTTAATTTTTTTAAACGTACTATCGCTGAATAAAATATTTTAGATTATGATTATGAACATAACCAAATTAATATTATTAAGTTCTTTGCAATATGTACCTTGAAATCGTGATACAAATGAGTTACTATTCTATCAAATCTATATCATTAGTTGCTGTTAAAATTCTCTGTATTAAGATAGATCGATTTAAGAATCGATTTATCCACGTTCTCATTATTTCTAAACTGTATATATTTGATTTGACCATTTCATTTTATAAATAATATATTCATAATTTTGAAATCATTGTGTATGATGACCTTATTTCACTCTTCGTGAAAGGCGTCAAATGCTTCAATATTTCCACGTATTGTATGAATATGCAATTAATAATGAATCATTACATGATGTGTTCTGCAATGATTTTATAACTAAACAGCTGTAGATATGTCATAAGCGATTCGATAACGCCTTGTTAAAACTTGGCTAGCTAGCAAACGTGATCTAGCCCCGTCAATCCGCCCGTATCTAGGCAATATTTACTATTTCTTTTTCACCATCGATATTGAAAATATGCCATCTTACTTCCACATTTTATTTAACCCCTTAACGCATAAGAATCCATTTATGGCTTCCAAAGTTATTTTTTTTTATACTTCAACAAACTATTTATTTATAGTAAAATAAATTGCAACATAAGAATTGATTCTTTGCGAAATGAATCGTATATTTTTTGTCGGTGATATGTCGTCAGAGCCAAAAATATTTGGTGTTATTTCGTAGCCTGGCCGATAAGTAAAGTGTACGTCTGAGTGTAACTTTTATCAGTATAAAAACAAAGGTAATAAAGTAATTGAGATCTTCAATAAAAACTGTTATTTATCCTTTGAATTATCGACTACAATAACGGTAAGTTGTTTTTGTAAATAGTTTTATTTTTGACCTGTTTTTTACAAACTCCAAATATGGCTTGGTATGCATTCCCGTCAAAATACTGCTCATCAAATACGGCTGTTCCCGGCACTCAGGTGGCTTTATTTGCTTTTCAGAAATGAACCCTGCACGCTTTTATGGCAATCACGTAAATACTATAGTAAGTGATGATTCTTTGAGTGAAAATGACCTTGCTTCCAATTCTGACCTAGAATACGAACCTCCCACTTTTCGTTCTCTTAAAAAGAAGTATGTTATCATACAAACCTGACTCCGATATATCCGGTGATGATACACCATTACTGATCTTTTAAGCTGCAAAAGCGAGTGGTAAAAAAGTAAAAACGGATCTGGCCGTATGGAAAAACGAAAAAATGGAGTCTTATTTCCGAAGAAAATTTCAAATTCCACAGGCAATACTGATTTGCCGGAAGAAATAAAACAGTAAAACGGAACGTTCCCTCTAGGCAGTGTGAGACTCAAACGTGTACCAAACTCGAATATGCCACCTGAGAAAGGATTGAAAAAGAGAGGACGAGATAGTTTCGAAGAAAAGAAAGCAGTCATAGAAGGTGTCAAGTTATCATTGATATCATGATTTGATAACAAGACATAAGATAAACATTCTGCTCAAAGTTACACAAAATGTGGTGTGTACGTGTGCTTTAATGGTAAGCACAACTGCTTTAGATTTTCAGAAAAAGTAACAGCTATGCATACAAAGCCAAATATGGCTTACTTGATTTTCACTAGAATGCATACGAGTCCAGATATGGTTCTTTCATCTATTTTCATTAATATTAATTGAAAAAAAAAATGTCTGATTTATCTATAAGTACTAATATTATAAAGAGGTAAAGTTAGTGACGTGAGTTTGTGACGTTGTGGCGTTGTAAGGGGTAATCTCAGGAACTACTGGTCCGATTTGAATAATTATTTCAGTGTTATATAGCTCATTCATCGAGAATGGTTATAGGCTATATATCATCACGCTAAGGCCAGTAGGAGCGGAGCACAGTTGAAAAATGTTTCAAAATCGACATGTTTTTTTTGAGAGATTTTGCTGTGTATCAGCATTAGCCCAGAGAATTATTACTACGCGGACGAAGTCGCGGGCAGGGGCTATAATCTATATGCTAATATTATAAAGAGGTAAAGTTTGTGAGTTTGTGACGTTGTAGGGGGTATATCAGGTATATCAGGAACTACTAAACCGATTTTGAAAATTATTTTACCAATATAAAGCAACGGTATTTATGAGTGTCATAGGCTATATATTGTCACGCTAAGGGCAATAGGAGTGGAGCTACAATAAAAAATGTTTTAAAATTTTTTTTTTCTTTTGAGAGCTTCCACTGCGTCTTAGCCCAAAATAACTATTCCACGCGTGCGAAGTCGCGGGCAGAAGCTATTAACTAATTATATTATCTATAATCTATACTAATATTATAAAGAGGTAAAGTTTATGAGGTTGTAGGGGGTAATATCTGGGGAGTAGGAGAAAAATGGTCGAACGAAAACGTTTCTTACGAACGCTGCCTTAATTATGAGATATATATGATTGAGTTCTAGAGAAAAGTTGTAGCTTGATAATGCCTATTACCACCAAACGAAGTGGGCACGGGTCGGCTAGTGTTCAATAAAGATAAATAAACAAATTGTAATTGTATGTATGTATGTATGTACAAAAAAAATTAACATCCTTAATAATTCATGCAGTAAGGGGTCAAGATAGTGTGGCGTAGAATATTACATTACGTATGTGTGTGTATTCGTGCCATTTGTTTTGTCAAAATATCATGTAGGTAACTTATCTACACCTTTTTGGTTATAATATCATTAGTGTTATATATACTTTGCCTCAGACTGGATTTGAACCCTTTTATCAAATCATTAATAAATGTTGTACTACAATCTTGTATGTATTAATCATCCTAAACCCCGGCAGGTACCAACGATTTTTTCGGAATTACTAATTTCAATTGGTAACGCTATCGGCTGACGGTGAAGGAAGACGTCGTGAGGAAACCTGAACCCGAGACATGTTCTTGTAAGAAGAAAGAAATTGTTTATTGTTGGAACAACCATACGATAACCTTACCTTGTAGTATTACTGTATTTGGGAAAACATAGAAGTGTGGATTTCTCCGAGTTTTAAATCGCTAATACGTCGTGGGCTGACGTGGTGATTATGCCTATACCTGCATATACGATTATGCCTATATCTGCATATACTGTATAGTGTATAGTGTGTAGTGTATACTGTATAGTGGGTATCTGCAGGTTGATGATAATGATAAATCATTCTAATGTGAGAAATCTAAATTAGTGCCGTAGATAGATTTAAAGGCGCTCGCAATCAAAATTGTTTGGTGGTTCTTACTCAAAATTAAAAATTCTGTATTCAATTTAGGCCCTGATAAGGCAGGTATGAGCGTCAAAACCACCACAGATTCGGAAAACAACCCAATCATCGAGAAGAGCCGTCAAGAAACTCGATCGAGTTTATCTTAACATTATACATAACATAGCACAACACATATTTATAGACATATACAGTTATATTTGTTTTTGGTGGATGCACAGAGAGAAGCGTCATTTCCAGATATCCCCATCGTTCATATATTGATCCACCCTATAATAGCCTTTATGTATTAAGACCCGCTTAACACGGCACTTGAACTTACTATCTGGCAAATCGGTAATGTGCTTTGTTACTTTATTATAAATCTAACACTACGTAAAAAAACTGTTACTGGTCTTAGTGAGCCTGAAACATAAAGTGACCAGTTTGTTATTATTATAGTATTGTGATTATGCCGGTCTTTTACTAAATCGAGATTGTCTAAGTTTTTGCGGACATATATTAATTTATTAATTAACTAGCGGGCCCGGCAGACGTTGTCCCGCCCTGATTATGAAAAAATCCTTGATAAGTTATATACTAAAACGTTCCTCATCAATCACTCTATCCACCGGTGAAAACCGCATGAAAATCCGTTAGGTAGTTTTTGAGTTTATCGCGAACAGACAGACGCGGTAGGGGACTTTGTTTTATACTATGTAATGATATGATCGTTATTTTTACATTTTCATTATTATTTCGACTCTCATATTACTAATAACCTGACGTTGCCGGTAACATTACAAAATATCATGGTGAAATAGTATGGTGGCGAAGTATTTTCCAAGCCTGCCTGGCTGTCTACCAATCTCCAGTTGAAAATCTGTCGACACGCAGCAACAGGTATGTTTTTTTTTCTGCAGACTCTTAGTCGGCACCTTTTTTCTACTTTCGTTTATTTTAGTATTCAAATCGAAAATCTTTTTAAATGCAGTGCAGCTTAACTATTACACTTAATTGTTTTTATTTTATTTATCACAACATATTATAAAACAAAGTGCATTAAAAAAACAAAATATTTTTTTTTTAATAAAACTTTTTTTAAAGTCCTGTGCCAAGTCTGTCTGTTTATTCGCAATAACCTCAAAAACTACTGAACAGATTTTGACGCAGGTTTCACCAGTAGATAAAGTAATTTATGGGGGAGGTTTAGGTATATAATTTATTTATTTATTTATCATTACATAGTATAAAACGAAGTCCCCTACCGCGTCTGTCTGTCTGTCTGTTCGCGATAAACTCAAAAACTACTGAACGCATCTTCATGCAGTTTTCACCAGTGGGTAGAGTGATTCATGAGAAACGTTTTGATATATAATTTATCAAAGATTTTTTAATAACCAGGGCGGGATAACGTCTGCCGTGCCCGCTAGTAATTTATAAAGATATTTTTTTTCATTATCAGGGCGGGACAACGTCCGTCAGGCCCGCTAGTTTTATTTATGAGTAAGCATCGGACTTTTAATTAAGGTTATAGTCCTTATTGCGGCTTCATTATCATCTTTTGTGGTAATTTTAAAGTTGTAATCCACAATGTCTCACGCCGCGCCGGAGCGTCCACGGCTCGATGGATGAACCTACAAATTGCGTCGTCAGCTACTGTCCTTCAAGAGTGGCGTGCTTACCATCTTAAATCACATCGCCATTTAATATCAAATGAGTTTGTGGTCAAAAGTTAATACCAATAAGGTAATTTAAAAAATCACACCGATACAGCGGTAACTCACTTAAATATAACGACGACAGAAGTTCATTTTGGCTTCTCAGAACCAGGACATAGGAAGAGTCTACTATTGAATCGTGCGGACTTGAATCATTTTCTCGCTTGAATCTAAATTAAAGTATTGTTTCCAATTTCAACAACTCCCCTAAAATTAACTCAGAAGCTTTATGTATATTATAGTTTTTAAAAATTTATATATAAATGATATTTTGTGTCACTTGTCTTCCTTGTATTATACTGTAACACGTTAATGGACTGTATGTGTGTTTTAGTAAACTTTAATTTTGATTGTAATTAATAATTTTAGTTCAATTTGATACAAGTGTATAGAACTGAGTGCTAGGTTATGAAGGAATGGGTGAAGATTTCATGTGACAGAAATAGGAATGTCATGATGGATAAGTAAAAGGGATAAGATTAGGAATCAGTATATTAAGGATAATAGGATATAAAAATAATATAAATTAAAAAAATAGGAGGATAAGAGGATGCTTGAAGTTTATAAGAAATAGATTTTTATTTATTACTAGCGGGCCCGACAGACGTTGTCCCGCCCTGATTATAAAAAAAAACCTGGACAAATTATATACTAAAACGTTCCTTGTGCATCACTTTATCCATTGGTGAAAGCCGTATAAAGATTCGTTCAGTAGTTTTTAGTGTATCGCGAACAGACAGACAGACAGACGCGGTAGGGGACTTTGTTTTATACTATGTAATGATATGTGTAGAAACGTTTACACGAAAATAATATATTGTGACGTCACTCATAATTATACAAATGCCAAGGTGTTTATAAGAAAACAACTTATAAATTCCTTGACAAATGCAGACATAGCGCACGCATGTATATAGGTACTACTAGCGGGTCCGGCGGACGCTGACCTGCCCTTATAATAAAAAAAGACCTTGACAAATTATAATAGAACTACTAACCTAACCTAAACCTTCCTAATGAATCACTTTATCTACTGGTGAAAACCAGTGAAAATCCGTTCAGTCGTTTTTGAGTTTATCGCTAACAGACAGACAGACGTGGCAGAGGACTTTATTTTATAACATGTATTGATAGTGATACAGTGATGTATGTATTACGAATATGTTATGGATTAAATTGAAATGAATCAAAGTTAATTCAAATTATTTTATTTTTACGTTATTTTAATTACAGATAGTTAGTTCTATCTTGCATAACTTTACACACAAAATTATAGATAGTGCTAAACTATTTACGTTTTATAAGTTTAATGTTCTGAAATATTACAGTGAAGAATATAGATGGTGAGTAAATTATTTATACATTTGGTGACGCACGTAGGCACCAAACCGAAACACTTTACTGGTTTGCCCTTAAATTATGTTGACCAATTTTGTTCGGGTTAATTTTTTTTTATAATTGTCATACCTACTAAATATAAGTTGCGTAGTTCTAAGTAAGGTTTAATGTATTATATTGTGGAGTTCTGCGTTGTTTATGGGTGGCTGTTTTTGGTGTTCTTGTTTGATTATTGACCTTGGCGTGCCTACGGATTTTATGACTGCTGTTTACACCCGACTTGGCTTGTTTTTTTTGACTTTGGCGTTTGATTCTTAATTTCTTTGACTTGGCTTTGTTTTTTGGACTGTTCTTGCTTTTTTGACGACTTGGCGTGCTGACTGGACCTGGCTCTCTTGCCTCTTGGCTCGCTGGATGACCTTGGGGTCTCCAGTGAACCATGAGCGCAAAGCGCATTACTCAGAAGCGGGTGAGTGTGTCGGTAGATTCCGATACTGAGATAGAGGAGCGGAAGGCTCCGAAAACAAATAAATTCCAGCGAGGAACCGCTAGGCGTATTAGCCGCAATGTCGGCGGTGGTCGCGGCATAATGGGGGAGGCCGACGGGTCTTTTGACCGGGCCTTGGCCGGGAGTTTGAGCGGGGCGGATTCGGAGGCCTCGGCAACGGGCTCAATCGTTGCCCCGGCTGCCGGATCCAAGGCCGGATCAAAGGCTGGCTCCAAGGCGGGGTCAGTGGGGAGCTCCGAGGCGGAGCCCACCGACGTGGAGGACCTTGACGTCTTCACGCTGCGGGCTCTGGCCGGAGTTAAGGTGACTGACATCCTTGACACGGTCAAGAAGTCGCGAAACCTGCAGGGGCCTTGCATAAAGGTACTCAAGGGGGCTGCAAGGTCTCTCAAGGAGGTCGTAGAGACACTGGCGGACCGCACGGAGTCAGTCGAAGTGCGAAAACTCCAGCGGGAGACAAAGAACCTCCGCCGCCAGGTCGAAGACCTTAAGGCGGAGGTTCTGGCGTGGAAGCAGGAGGCTAATGCCAAGAGGCAGATGCCTCCGCCTCCTGCTCCCGCAATGTCGGCGGAGACTCCCCAGTGGGAGGAAGTGCTCGCCGGGGCCGTCTCGCGCCTGGAGCGATCTCTCCAGACGTCGTTCAGCAATATGCTGAACGCACGTCTGGAGAGCCTGGCGAGTCGCCTCCCCCCGGAGGTGCCCGTTCGCCCCCCGCTAGCGGGGAACAAGAAGAAGGGTGGAGCAGGGGCTGCACCTGCGAGGCCGGCACCGGTACCCAAGGCCCCGATCGCCCCGCTGGGCATAGACTGGGCCGGATTACCGGTCCCGGCGGTGGCACCGCCGGCGGTGGCACCGCCGGAGGTGGAATGGTCGAAGGTGCTGGGCCGGAAGAAGAGGGCGGCCCCTGCCACGGTGCCAAAGGCCGCAGCCGCCGTCGCAGCGCCCTCGAAGGCGCCGCCAAAGCCTCCCGGGCCGAAGTTGCCGTCCGTCCCCCAATCGGCTGCGGTCATTCTGACCTTGCAAGATGCCGCAGCCGAAAAAGGTGTCGGCTACCGGGAGGTGCTGGTCAAGGCGCGCGAGCACGTGGCCCTGCCCGACATGGGCATAGGGGAGGTGCGGGTAAGGCACACCGCCACGGGGGCCCGGAAGATCGAGCTCCCGGGCCAGAGTAGTGAGAAGGCCGCCGAACTGGCCCGGGAGCTGAAGACTGCACTGGCCGGAGTCGCCACGGTGGTAATTCCGACTAAAAAGGCGGACATCCGGATCGTCGGGTTGGACGATTCGGTGTCCGCCGACGAGATCGAGTCGGTCGTGGCGGCGAAGGCCGGCTGCAAGATAGCCGACCTAAAGGTCGGCGAAATCAAGAGGAATTGGGGGGGCCTCGGCGCAGTCCACGAGACGCTCCCCGCGGCGGCGGCCAAGGAGCTTGTACAGGCCGGCAAGCTCCTGGTCGGGTGGAGCGTCGTGCGCGTCCACCTGCTGGACGAGAAGCCCCTGCGCTGTTTCAAGTGCATGGGCTTGGGGCACACCCGCCCCACGTGCCCCTCCTCGTCCAGCAGGGGGGACGGCTGCTACCGCTGCGGCGCGGCGGGCCATAAAACGGCCCAGTGCAAGGCGGAGACGGCCCGCTGCGCCGTATGCGCAGATGCTGGGAGGCCCTCGGGGCATATAATGGGGAGCCGCATGTGCAGGCCCCCCACCACGAAGGGTAGGGACTCCCCACTAATGGGAGCAGCCCCGAGGGTGGTCGCCGCCAGGCAGGAGGAAGTTGCTATGGACCAGTAATGGAGCACACCATACGCAACTTCCTCCAGGCGAACCTCAACCACTCCGCCGCTGCACAGGATCTCCTCGTGCAGTCAGTGGCGGAGTGGAGCATCGGGCTCGCGATCGCCACGGAGCTTTACTTCGTTCCCTCCCAGCCGCAGTGGGCTGGGGACCGGAACGGCTCCGTGGCGATCGTGGCGGGTCGAGGTTCGTCCCTGGCGGTGAGAGAGCGTGGGGCCGGGTTCGTGACGGCCGTCTGGGGAGAGTACGCCATTGTGGGGGCGTACTTCTCCCCTAACAAGCCCCTGAGGGAGTTTGAGGCGTATCTCGGCTCCCTGCAGGGGGCTGTCAGACGGCTGTCGCCGCTCCCCGTGGTCCTCATGGGGGACTTAAATGCTAAGTCGAGGACCTGGGGAGCGGCAGTCACGGACCTGAGGGGCATGGCCGTTGAGGAGTGGGCAGCCGAGCTGGGGCTGTCCCTCCTCAACCAGGGGAGCGTCCCCACGTGCGTGCGATGGAACGGGACGTCAGTGGTGGACGTCTCGTTCGCCACCTCGTCCGTCGCACGCCGTGTCCGGGGGTGGAGGGTGCTGGAGGAGGTGGAGACCTTATCGGACCACCGATATATCAGGTTCGAGGTCTCCACCTCCCAAGCCGGAAGTGGCACCCGCCCCCGGAGGGGCGCGAAGTTCCCCTGCTGGGCGATGAGCCGCCTCAACCGTGAATTAGCGGAAGAGGCGGCCATCGTCCAGGCCTGGGCCATGCCCCCCCCCACAGGGGCCGATGTCGACGCGTCCGCAGCCCGCCTCCGTGCAGCCCTCACGGAGGTTTGCGACGCGTCGATGCCGCGGAGCGTACACCGCCCAGACAAACAGGCGGTGTACTGGTGGTCGCCGGAGATCGCCGCTCTCCGAGCGGCCTGCTCCGCGGCCCGGCGGCTGTTCGGGCGCAGCCGCCGGCGCCGGCATAGGAACCCGGAGGCGGAGGCCCGGCTGTATGGCAGCTATAGGGAGTGCAGGAAGACCCTGCAGGCTGCCATCAGCCGGGCGAAACAAGCTGCATGGGAGGAGCTGCTCCAGACGCTGGAGGGAGATCCATGGGGGCGCCCGTATAGGATTGTACGAATGAAGTTGCAATCCTGGGCGCCCCCGGCGACGGAGACCCTCCGGCCGGAGGTGGTAGCGAGGGTCGTGGGAGAGCTGTTCCCCGACCCTCCGATGCTACCGGCTCCTCCCATGCCTCCGCCTCGGGAGGCAGTCGAGGAGGTGCTCGACGGTCCTCCCCCTCCGATAACGGAGGAGGAGATGGGGAGGGCAGTCGAACGCCTCCTCAACCGGCGTAGAGCGCCCGGCCCTGATGGGGTCCCGGGCCGGGTGCTCGGCCTTGCATTAGGCCAATTAGGGGGGTGGCTTCGGGAGCTGTTCGACCGGTGTCTTTCGGTCGGGCAGTTCCCGAAGCCCTGGAAGCTGGGGCGGCTCTGCCTCATGGCAAAGGCAGGCCGCCCTCCGGACTGCGCGTCCGCGTATCGGCCCCTCGTCCTGCTGGACGACGCCGGGAAGGTGCTAGAGAGGATTATCTCCTCCCGGGTCGTCCAGCACCTTGAGGGCGTGGGGCCGAATCTGGCGGACGCGCAGTATGGCTTTCGGACAGGGCGTTCGACAGTGGACGCCCTGTGCCTCCTAAAGTCGCTGTCGGCAGAGGCGACCTCCCAGGGGGAGAGGGTTTTGGCGGTGTCACTCGACATCGCCAACGCCTTCAACACCCTGCCGCATGGCGTCATACGCGAGGCGCTCCGGTATTTCGGAGTGCCCCCGTACCTGCGGCGGGTGTTGGAGGCGTACCTGGAGGGCAGGGAGGTCGCCTATGTCGACGGCGACGGCCGTATGGTCAGGCGGGCCACACGGCGAGGGGTTCCACAGGGGTCGGCACTGGGGCCGCTCCTGTGGAACATGGGCTACGACTGGGTGCTCCGCGGCGTGCTCCCACATGGGGCGCGCCTCATATGTTACGCGGACGACACCCTAGTCGTAGCCCGGGGGGGGGGAGTGGAGGGAGGTTGAGCGCCTGGCCACGATGGCCACAACCCTCGTGGTCAGGCGCATAAGGAGGTTGGGCCTCAGAGTGGCCCTCGAGAAGACCGAGGCCCTACTCTTCCATGGGCCTCGGCGGGGGCCACCTCCTGGGGCCCACATTGTGGTGGAGGGCGCCCGGATCAGGGTGGGGACCCAGATGAAATATCTGGGCCTCACCCTGGACGGGCGCTGGCGGTTCGAGCCCCATTTCGCGGGGCTCGGACCGCGAATTTCTGGGGCGGCGGCGGCACTCGGCCGGTTGCTCCCAAATATAGGGGGGCCGGGCGCCGGGTGCCGCCGACTCTACATGGGAGTCGTGCGGGCGATGGCCGCCTACGGGGCACCAGTCTGGGCCGACGCCCTCGGTGCCGCCAACGTGCGCGCGCTGCGTAATGCGCAGCGCACGGTGGCACTGAGGGCGATCCGGGGGTACCGGACGGTGTCCTCGGCGGCGGCCTTCACGCTCGCCGGCTCCCTACCCTGGGAGCTGGAGGCAGGAGTTCTCGCCGCCGTGTACCAATTCACGGCGGCGAGAAAACGAAGGGGGGAGCCTCCGGCTCCCAGGGAAATAGAGGCGGAGAGACGGCGTCTCCGAGGAGACGCCGTCGAAAGATGGATGCAGGACCTGGCGGACGAGCGGTTCGGGCGGTTCACTGTCGACGCCGTTCGCCCGGTCCTGCGGGCGTGGTTGGACAGGGAGTGGGGCTCCCTGACGTTCCGGCTGGTGCAGGTACTCACCGGACACGGTTGTTTCGGGTGGTACCTGCACCGGATCGCTCGCAGGGAGCCGACCGCCGCCTGTCATGAGTGCGGCGCTGACGAAGATACCGCGCAGCACACTCTGTCTGAGTGTGCTGCGTGGGGGGAGCAGCGCCGCACTCTGGCGGCGGCGGTAGGACCGGATTTATCGCTGCCAAGCGTGGTCTCGGCCATGCTCGGCAGCGAACAGGCGTGGAGAGCGATGTCCTCCTTCTGCGAGGACGTCATCTCGCAGAAGGAGGAGGCGGAGAGGGCCCGCGAGGCAGATCCTCAAAGTGGCCCTCTCCGCCAAAGGAGGACAGGCGGGAGGAGGCGGCGCTTTGCCCAACTCCTCCCGCCACCGTAGCCGGACCTGAGGGGATGGGCCGGGGGGCCCATCTCCTCATTGCACAGGTCCGGCGGACGAGGGGGGGCAGCCGGTGTGTACCCGGTCTGTCCCTCTATAGGTAGGAGCCCGGCGGTCACCTTCCGCCGGGCGGACCGTGGGGGCGGCTCTACAAGGTTGAGTAGCATGTACGATCCCTTGCAGCCCCCACACAACGGTCTGTCGGTACACCGTGGGGTTTTAGTCCGTGCGACTCGGACATAACCCACTCTCTCCCCCGTAATAAATAATATAAACTTTATTAATCTACGAATATATAATATAATCTATTAAACTTTACAGCTATACTAATATTATGAAACTGGATGGTTTGTTTGATTGAACCCACTAATCTCAGGAATTACTGATCCGATTTGAAAAATTGTTTTAGTGTTAGATAGCTAATTTATCCTGAAATGCGATATATTACGCTAAGACCAATAGTAACGGAGCACCAATGAAGAATGTTTCAAAATTGTTTTTTTTTTCTTTTGAGAACTTCCGATGCGTGTTAGTTAGCCCAAAGTAATTATTCCACGCAGACCAAGTCACAGGCAGAAGCTAGTATATGATGTGATGATATTTGAGTTTGTTTGACTTTTTGAATATTCTCAATTTTTGTGTTTTCTGTTTTTTTTTAATCATTAATTAATCCTAATAATAATCAAAGATATTATAGTAATTCCAATATAACATGCAGTTATTACAAAAATCACGAATATAACATAAGTGAATGCTAATGACGTGACAACTGAAATATAAAGATAAGAACTCGTTGTATTCCTGAAATTCGACACAATCCAGTTCACATACACCAAGTTCTATCAACATTAGAAATAACAGTCAACCCAATGTGTATGCTATACAAGTACAACATTATAAAGATAATTTAAAGCAAAGTTTCGGTTTAGTGACACTGAAACCTCATAATAAATATATTGACGTGAATAAATATATATTTTTCTAAGCCAAGTGCTTTTAAATTATATATAATCAGTCGCACACAGAAACGTCTTACGCCTGGGCTGCTTACACTGGAAACAAAGGCTGCTCTGTTCGACCGGCGAGGACGAAAGTTAGCGAATGTGGCCCACACCTATGCATCGGATACAACTCATGAGATTGTCCTCCAAAATGAGAATCTGGGTCATGCATTAGCCCACAAGAAGACATCTATCTTCCACAAACAGCTTAACAAAAGTGATCGCATGGGACATGTAACTACCCATGCTACTATTATGTGTAGGTACGTTGTCGGCCTTTGTTAAGGCTGCGACACACTGAATCTGTGCAAAATCACCGCTAGGACCTCATCCCTGGTGAATGTTGAGAATTTAATATTCATCTAAGCCCACGCTGAGGACGCTCATCCGCTTTACGGGTCTTGGTACAATAACGACGTCCATCAATGGCACCTGGACATACAGTGCTAGCTAATCGGCCGGCTCGGAGCCTCATACGCCAGTGATGTCTAAAACACTAACTCCTGACGCAATCGTCAAATGGAGAGGTTCTCTGTACCTAGACTGGGCCGGTTTTCATCACACCCCTTCTTTAAGCCTACAAGTAAAACAGAAGAAGAATACTTATTTCTCAAAACTACATTAACTTGCTACATTTGGAAATGTGAAATATGTTGAATATATTCATTTGCAATATTAAAATATCTATTAATGTTTTCATTGCGATTATAAACAGGTACGAACGGTTAGTGCTAGAAAAACCTGTTACATATATAGAACATGTCGTCACGTTTTTTTTTTTTTTTTTTTATAGCGTGTCGGGTCCACGCTGTTCTATGCTCCTCTGACGTGGTGATCAGAGACTTTGTTATACCTTGCTCTTTTTATGCTTGATTTTTGTTTTATTACTGTTAGGTTTTTTTCCATTTGCTTCTTCTTGTACACTTTTTACGCCAACTTCGACTCTGCCATGTTTATCCTTCAGATTTCTTTTATTAGGGTATTTTAATTTGTTTCATTGGTATAAGTTGGCACTTACTTTATGTAGTTCCACATCTTATATCTTACTATTTTTATCTATTTTGAATTATTCCATTTTTTACAGACTCTAATTATTAGTTTACAAAAGTATTTAAATTTCTCTATATTATTTTTATTGTTCATTATTGTTTGTATTTTGTCTTTGTTGAGTGTTATTCCTATTTCCTGTTCCAAGTCAAACCTCTTCCTCGCAAATACTGGACATTCCACTATTAGATGTAAAGCCGTCTGATTTATTCCGTCGTCACACACGCAGCCCGGGTAGGTCTTACATTTGAAGCGGTGCAAGTAATCTCCAAACGCTCCATGTCCCGTTATTATTTGGATGATGTCCGGCTCTAGATGATATTTCCGGAGTGTTCTGTATGCTATTGCTGCGTTTGGGAAAAAGATCTTTGTTGTTTCCGCCTTGTTATCTGTTGTATACCGTTCGTTCCATACTTCTACTGTATGTTGTCTCGTCTTGTTCCTTAAGAACGAGATCGGACACCTATCGTAGTGAGCTTTTGACTTCAGGTATAACGCGGCTTCTTTTGCTAGTTCATCTGCCCGTTCATTACCCTGTGTTCCTGCGTGAGCTTTGATCCAATATAATTCGACTTTTTTTCCATCTTTCCTCTGTTCCATAATGGTTTTGCGGGTCAGGAAGACTATGGGATGGTAACAATCTGGATTTTTCAGAGCTTCCAATGCAGATTGGGAGTCACTGAAGATGTTAATTTTTTGATGTCTTTCTGTAGTTTTGATCGCTCTGTTAATTGCATAAAGTTCTGCCTGATAAACAGTGCAGAATCGTTCCAGTCTAAATTTCTTCTTTTCTATTTCCTTTCCACCCTTCCACACAGAGTAGGCTGCTCCCACTCTTTCTTGAATTTTGCTTCCGTCCGTGTAGATGCATACCTCGTCCTTTCCTATCTTTTCCTCTATTTCATTTTGTTCCCTTATTGTACCATATTTTATTTCTACTTGTTTGGCGGGGTGTAATGCCTCAAGGTGGTTTATTTTGGATTCTATTATCCTGTCTCCTATAAACTCGTCCACTGGCTTGCCTCTTTTGAACTCGTAGATCCTTGCCGCCTCCCTTATTCTCAAGTCCAAGGGGAGTAGTCCTGCTAGCAGCATTGCCGCATTCAACGAGATAGTTTTATATGTTCGTGCGATTTTTTGGCAAAAGCCTCGCTGTATCGCGTTTAACTGTTTCCTCGTCTTAAGCTTTTCTGCCTCCTCATACCATACTCCCGCTGCGTATGATGTTATAGGCTCGATCACCGCCGTATAGATGGTTTTAATGATCTCAGGATTTAACCCCCATGATATGTTTGCTGTTCTCGCGACCTGTTTATAGATATTTGTTGCTTTTCTGCATGTATTCGTTATATGTTTATTAAAATTAATTTTGTTATCAATTGTTATGCCTAATATTTTTATATTATCTATTATTTTTATTTTTACTCCCCCCATTTGAATATGTGGATTATCCCACTTCAGTTTCTTTGTTATCACTTGTGCATTCGTTTTATTAGGAGCGAATTTTAGCTTATTACTGTGTCCCCATTTGTTTATATAATCTAATATTTGGTTCGCTTCTAATTCTATTTTTAATATTTCCTTTCCCGAGAACAGCAAAACTATATCGTCTGCAAAGGCTTGGCTATAGATTCCACGTTCCGACAATCCGACCAGTAGTGGGTTTAGCAAGATATTCCAGAATAGTGGGCCGCTTATCGAGCCTTGAACACAGCCTTTGCTGGTTTTCTTGACATATGACTCTCCTGCGTATCGCACTGTTACCTCCCTTTGTTCAAGATAGTTGTTCACTAGCCTCCTCAGATTAATCGGGCATCCGTTTCCCATTAGTTGACATTCCAGTGCAGGCCACCACGCGCAGTCGAATGCCCCCTCTATGTCCAATGACACCATGAGGTTCATTTTCTTTTCTCTCAGGTAGGATTTTATTTGTGTCATCAAATCATAGAGGGAGTCTTCCGTACTGCGCTGTGGTGTAAAACCGTATTGTCTTGGACTCAATTTCGGAGCCATATTCCATCTAATTCTTTTTATTACCATCTTTTCTAGGATCTTACCCATCACCGACAGAAGTCCGACTGGTCTGTAAGATCTAGGATTACTATAATCGCTTTTACCGGGCTTCCTTAGGGTAACTATTTCTTCTTTTTTCCACTGTTCTGGAAAATATGCCTTTTCTAAACATTTATTTATTATCATGTCGTCACGTTAGCGCACACACAAGAAAAACAACTAAATCCAAAACACGATAAATCTCAAAGAATGAATATAACATAGCTTTCACTGTATTCGGCCAAACAATTTGTATTTGTTCCAAACGATTTTTTCCCATCTCCCGTTCATATTGTGAACAAGAGTGTATCCTAATGAAAAATCCCACATTTTATAGATGGTCGTTTCCGTTAATGGAATGTTAATTTTTTTGACGCAAATACTCTGTCTTTTTTATAGATACATTTCTTTATCGAACTGATACTACACAGCTCCTATCAACAATTTGCGGAATTTTACCCTTAAAAGACAAGTCGTTTGATCTGTAATATCGCGATCAACGTCGTTATCACGTAGGAGATGAAACTAAGTAGAGAGCTTAACTGAAGTGGTAAGACCTCCGCCAGCGTGTAAACGTAGGGACGAGTTTGCATCAGTTGGTACAACGCCTGTATCTCATTGCGTTCCCGTTCATCTGAAATAGTTAATTACATTTAAAACAAAATTCGTACTATCGCAGTCAATTATCTTTATTGAAGGCCATTACCGATGTTATGAAGTATATAAATATGTCAATTTTCAAAGTTAGCGAATTCAGACAATTTCTATTTCAAAAACTGTTTAGGTGTAACAAAATGATCGCGACTTCTATAGAACTTTTCAAAGAGCTTTTATGACAGAATACATGTTGCATGTTTTTATTTTTATTCATTTTAATTTTTACACATTTACCGCTGTGGTAATAGAACGCAAAATAACATTTAAAATAATAAAAGACACCAGAAAAGGGCAGACTAAAATCTCACTTACAACTATATTATACGAAACTATATATTCTCGTGAAGTATTAATTGAATTAAACTTAGGAAAAATGTAATGATGTAACGAGATATTTTCCAAAATATTAACATATTAATTATTATAATCGAACGTATATAAACAGTGAAATATTAATTTTTTCACTAGAGTTAAAAGCAATAGGGCTGAAATTATCAATACGTTTTAAGTATATAAAAATGCTAAAGAATTTATATACAGTTGACCGATGGAATAAATATAATATAATTAAAAGAAAAAAAAACTCACTATTGCAATAGATCCGCTTGTCAATAACAGTAACCATAATCTTCTGTAAATTATCTTTGACCAAATCAGACAGAATAGCTGACACAATGATCATTTGAAATTCCAAAATGTACTCTAGGCTTATGCGTGCGAAAGATACGATCATACCATTGAGTGACTGGAAAGAAAAACATAAAACGTGATATAAGAATATTGATAGGTATGATAATGTTGATGCTGAGAGCTACAATTAACAGACTAGAACCCTATGAAACATGTCATCGATTTTCATAATCTCTACGTCAGATATCCATTGATGAAGGATATCAACTGTAATAAGAAACAAACATAGTAAGGTTTAAAATCTATAGCAAAAGTTTAGTAGCAGAGTAATTCTGGTGTTTAGAGATTTGTAACAAAGTTTAAATTGTGTGTATGTAGGATCCAAAAGTCTTTGAATTTCTCATTTTGATATGTCTTTTCGGGAATCGCTTGCTTTCTATAAATCTTTTTTGATATCCGCACAGGAATTCATATATTTAGTAGTAGGCCCTGGACATTATTGAAGAAACTAGATTGCAGGTGGTAGAGCCACGCTGAAACTATTACTGGTTTTAGTATAAATGGGTCGGCTCGTCCGGGGTAGTACCACCCTCTCATAGAAAACCAACGTGAAGTAACAGTGCTTGCATTATTGCATTTCGTTCGGTCGGTGAGAGCGCCGGAGACCCAACTCCTCTCTCTCCCTTCCCCTCCTCCCACTCCCTATCCTATCCCGCTCCCCCAAACACAGGCTGGCAACGCACTTGCGACTCCTCTGGTGTTGCTAATGTCCATGGATGGCAGTGATCACTTAACATCAGGTGACCCGCCTGTTCGTTTGCCTCCTACGACATATAAAAAAAAACTATTGATTTCAATCACAGAATGGATACTTATGATTAGATGACTATTTTGAACACTTCAAGAATGATAAAATTAAATTTATTTCTAACACTCGTTATACATAGTGATCTGAACGGAACCTGACATCAATTATATTATTATCGATTAGTCTGTTAATTAATTTGAAACTATAAGTCTGTACTCAAGTGCCCTCAGGTTTTTTTTAAATGTTGAGGTACCATGGACTAATGAAGTTTTCATTACTTCTACAGATTTGTTAACGAAATAATAATGAAAAATAGTTACTACCACTAAACTGTTTGGAACATGTACTCCGTCGAAATTCGGATTAAGCAAAGTCTCATCTATTTAGTTTTTCCTATTTCTTTATTTATTATATTCCAGAAAATCTTCGTCTTCATTCTACACTCAAGAACACAAAGAAAATGCTTTTTCACATCAATTTCGGCAGTGTATATACTAAAGAGTGGAACGTACTATGCGTTCATTTATACCTACGGGTATTTAATAGGCCAGGTAGTTCCACAATATAATACGTGCATTGAAACCAAGGATAGATTTTAAAACGTACTTACTTCTTGAATATCAGACAGTACTAAGAAAAGTTCAGTGAACATCGCCAGCAACGAGTAGCTCAATAGAGTAGTACCCTGTAAATATTAGAGTCAAAATAAAAATATTACGAGACTTATTCAAAAGTATTGCCATTGCATCCGCGACTTTGGACGCGTTTGTTATTATTTATTGGTTTTATTATTATTTGAGTTATACGAAATCAAAGAAGGCAGAGTAGGGAGGTGGTACAAAACGGAATATATACATATGGTAATTTTTTTAAAGTTTTTCATATTAACCGTTTTAAATGCATTTTTGGCAGGATCTTGGAATATCATGTAGTGAATTTAATATTTTATTCATATTCTTGTATCACTTGGCTGTATATTTTGTAATATTGGTGGTGTTTTTAATATACACCGTCTCTTACATACAATTAAAATGTGACAGTTTCTTTTATAATCAACAAAGTGTTGGTTAAATCTACTTTTCAGATTTTTATTTTACACTGACACACTTTTTCCATTCGTTATTTTCTCATGTAAAAATTACTCAACGCATTTTGGTAAAGGTATACAGTAAAATAGCTATATTAAAATGGGTAGCGTAAAAATATTGTCTATTATCAGCCAAACAAGCTTGGAATTTATACTACTTTAGATATTTATACAAACCAATAAAGTTATATATATATATATTTACCGTTAGTTTGATAAAAAGGTCCGTCTTCTTCATAGTGTTCATTATAGTCTCATACATCTGAACGTATCTCCTTGGTTGGAATCTACGTCGCGGTGTATTATCGAAGCCGTTTGTTTCCAAATGATCTCGCAGAATCTTCACTCGGCAGTAAAATAATAAAAAAATCAACATAATCGGTAACATTCCTATTTGTATGGTAAATGTGGATATAATGTAAAGGATTACGATGATTCTGTTAAATGCTTCGAACTCAACGCAATACAGGAACGCTACGAATATCGTTTCTACGAGGAGAACAATTGGGATCAATTTACTAACAATGCGATTCAAGGATATAAATTTCTTTGAAATAGGTGTTCCATCGATATGGGGCATGTATTTATAATAATCTATAAGAGGTTTATTTTTAAATGTTAAAGATAGTAGAACTGCTGATGCATATTGAAAATAACATATGCTTATAAAATGCCAAGGAAATATACGCATCCCATTATAATAGATCGCAGTGTTAACACCAAACAGGAGTAGACAGTACAGTTTAGCCAGTAAACGAATCCTGTACGAAGGATGAAGGTCATGATAATATCCAAAAAGCAAACAAAAGTACAACAAAGGTTTTATCTCACAAACTGTTCTCTCTGGCATATTGGCTATTCGATTTTACGTCGTCACGAGGTGAAGATCCGTGGACTAGTGAAGAAAAGCGCATGTCAATAAGTTAGGGTTCAACAAAACTTTTATTATAGAAGCAAACCTTGTCTTCGGTTGTACTTGCGCTTTGTAACATCAAAACATGCTCCAGAAGTAAGTTCCAATTACGAAGTAACTTTTATTATATTTTATGTGTATTGAAACGATTTTTTATTTATATACTTGTGTATTCATAGTTAGTGCCTGCGATTACATCTTCGTGAAAATGATTGCTCTTTCTGAACTAATTAAGGGTTGTGTTTTATTTTTTTTTATATCTATTTTATGGAACTTGCCGATTTAAAGTTATTTCTGTTAAATATTATCACTACTTCTTAGCAGATATATATAGATATATATACACACATCAAAAAAATCTAAGCAACATGCGTGATATTACAAATTTTACCATTTATATTAATTAATTTCTAAGTATTTACTCAAACAAAGTGCGTAGGTAAGTAAACTTTTTTGTTATTGATGACATACTGGCTGGTTGTAAAAAAAATTTGATTATGTTTTATTTTTTCATAAAATTCAAATGACTGCGAATTTGTTTGAATTTAAGTGCGTTTTAATTGCTACGTTTAGTCTTGATTTTATAATTTTACCAACCATTTAAATAAAGTTAGCGACAAAATTGAATTGTTAGATATTCTTTACGTCATGAAGCGACGTCATTTGATGGCAGATGAAATGCAAAGAGCTGTAGGGATGTTGCAAGCGGGAAGTAATCAATCTCAGGTATCTCGACATTTTGGCATTCATAGAAGTGTTATTTGTCGTCTTTGGCAGCGTTACAATAATACAGGAGAACCCGCTGAACAGCATCCAGGCCGTAAAACGAGTACAACCACTCGGCAAGACCGGTACATACAACTGACTGCAAGACGCCAACCGATGTTAACCGCTCGAGAGATAAGTTTGAGGCTACAAATTTCAAGTGGTGTTGATGTAAGTCCTCAAACTGTGCGAAATCGACTGCATGAGTACGGCCTACGAGCTCGACGCCCAATCAGGTGCCCACCGATACGTCACGGGAATCGCGCTCGTCGATATGAATGGTGTAGAGAACGCATAACATGGACCCAGGAACAATGGGATAAAATTATGTTTTCCGATGAGTCGCGATTCGGGTTTAAGCCTGATGCAAGAAGGGTGCGAGTGTATCGTCGGCCCGGAAATACTGAAAGGCTCAGGTGCGTTCAGGAAGTTCATCCATAAAGCGGCTCAACAGTTATGTTATGGGCGGGTATTATGAAGAACAGGCGAACTGAGCTCGTTTTTGTAAATGGAAACATGAATGCTGAAAATTACATTGAGGATATTCTCAGACCTTATGTCTACCCATTTGCACAAACCTTTGGCTCCGATTTTAGGTTAATGCATGACAATGCGCGTTCACATACAGCTCGGCGAACCAGTGAATACTTTGCAACGGAGAACATCCGGGTATTGCCCTGGCCTGCACAATCGCCAAATCTCAACCCCATCGAGCACGCATGGGACATGCTCCAGAGACGTGTTTTGAAGGACTTGGACGGAGCGAAAACAACCCAACAGCTGAAGGATTTGATACAATTCCATTGGGAGCGAATACCGCAAGATGACATAAACAGTCTCATTAATTCAATGAATAATCGTTGCCGACAGGTTCTGAATAGCAGAGGAGCCCATACTTTGTATTAAATTGTTCTATTCTTTCACAATAAATGCATTTTCTTTAGAAATTTAATTTTGTAAGAAAAAAGTTTAGTTTCTTATGTATCTTAGTTTCTACGGTATATTCTAATATTGTTCATTTCTATTATTAAAAGAACTTATAAAGACAACAGCTGTTATTTTTACATCATAGAACCCTAAAGATATTATTTTAAAAATAAAATACAACGTTATAATGTGAAGAACCATCCTAAAATTTAAATTAGTACATGTTGCTTAGACTTTTTTGATGAGTGTATATTCAGTTATGCCGTTACGTGTACCGTGGTACATGAGAGCCGATTATATCCAAGTTTATCGTATTACCCTCTCAAAGAGCTCATCATCATCATCTCATTTGACAGCTGTAATTGTGGTCCAACGCTAAAATTTATTAAGTATAAAACAGAACACCTTAACTTTGCATGTGCATACATTGTAATGTGAATGAATGCATTAATTAATCACAGTGTAACAAACATTAGCAAGCATTTATAAAACTGTTGAACTGAACTAGTGGAATTCTTATAGACGCTCTTTACCAACTGCAACTGTTCTTAGGTGTATACCTGATTTTTTCTGTCATATAGAGATTGATATCAAAACAATTCTAATAACCAAGCAACTTTGGTTATTTTATACTTGAGTGGCTAAATAATTGTTATATTTCACAATCATTTGAATTGCCACTAAATCATTAGAATGTCGATAACATGGCGAATATGCCCCTTTGGATTGCGACCATCATTACTCACAATTATGGCATGTTTAAGCGCATCGCGTTCTGGGAGCAGTGCGATCAACCGGTGTGTATGCAGAGTAATAAATCCTTCACAGGATCTCTTTTTCCCAATTTATCGCGTTTTGGTATCAGCCAGTATTTCTAGCTTGTCTTGTCTTGTCTAATAGACTTGTAGGCTGATCTCACACTGATGACTGAAGATGATTTATAGATCTCCTAGTGTCATGTATTGTCATGCTAAAATAAAAATAAAATCTACGGAACCTCGCTTAAAATCAATTTTCTTATCATATCGAAAGCTAACATATTTAGAATACCTTACATTGTGAGATAAACAGTTACAAAGTAAACATCTAAATGTCACCTTAAAATAAATTTCAATGTTAGATTATATTTATAATGTCACGTAGATACTTTGTTTGGAAGTTCTCCCAGAGTAATCTATATTAACAATTAAATGTACTACAATAATAGTGAACTGAAAAGATTCACCCAATAATGGACACAAATTACTGGGTAAATTAATAATTAAAAATATTTTAAATTATCATTTAAATATATGGTTGTGATATCTGACAAGAGGTATTACAGCGTCGTAATGCATAGAAACAATCAAACTGCATGAGCACTTATAACCAATCATAACTAATGCGACAGGTCGTACCATACAGTACTAATAAGTATCAGAAAACTTGGAATATTTTTATAGCTTATATCACAATTTAGATATCAAGCTTACTTATCCTGAAAGTTTTTGATTATCTTTTCTGAACTGTATAATCAGGTATAAACAATTTTTTAAATTAAATTGTTATTATCAGCTTCCATGGAAAACCCAATGACATGTAACTCAGTAATACTTTCAACAGTTGTGTAATTCGCTATCTTTGGAGATCAGTTCTGATAAGTAAACAGAAAGGCAGACAAAAATTTTGAAAATCGTGTCTGGCTTAGTCATATAATCACAGGAATTTGGAATAAAACTCTTTGTTTCGATATTACAAACACCTTAGTTGTTATCTATTGCATAGTTATGTATTTGGAAGTAACACTAACTAATTAGTTGTTTATTTATATCACTTAAAATTGAAAGAAAACGTGTTTGGTTTACAGTAACGTGAAATTTAAATAACCATACAAACTTAGAAGGAGGCCTTTGTTTCGTTATTACAAAAGACACTTTAATATTAATACTATTCAAAACCTAAATAAATTTTTGTAACTAACATACATTGACCAGATATTTATTTAACTCAGTGGTAACATGTTTAGACATCACGCCGATTGATGTGCGTTCGAACTCTGCCAAAAGTCATAGCTTTTGTTGAGTAAACACAACGTGGTGAAACCATTGCACAGCAACTCTAATGCCCGCCTAACTAGCTACGAGTCACAACTGAAAAATTAGTCGGCGAATACCTATAAAAATGTTCCAGCAGCTGCACTTGTCAGTGAGGGCTTCATATCGTAGATTGTATATCATGTAGATCCCCATCATCATTGAGCATCAGGTGACATTGTGATCAAACGCTCAAAGCTTTTAATATGAACACAACGTATGAGTGATACACACTTACTAAAATATGTAGATGATCCAATTAATAATACACTCAAGAATGTGCTTGTTGGTTTTCCCGTTGCAGATTTATGCAGGAGAGTGTGAGGTAATCGAAGCAAACAACAAAAGGTATATAAATTAATGTAATCCTATAGGATTAGTGCCTTAGAGTCAGTTTACAGTATTGTAGAGTAGCCGTCCAGTACGAGCGGACGAGTCAAGATGCTCAAGAGTTTTTTGCTTGGTGAGCAAATCCTAACTAATATTATAAATGTGACAGTGAGTTTGTTTGATTGTTACGATTCTAAGCCTTAACTACTCAACCGAACGTCGTATAATTTTGCAAACACGTTGTAAAGTTCAGAACAAAAACATTATTCTTGGAGGAGAGACTACATCTAAATTTAAGCAAGTGAAATTTTGAGGTAAAAGTTAGTTCACAAATATCACCTACATAAAGAAAATGATACGAATCTTTCAGTATTTCCTTTTTTATTGCCATTGGATATTTTTGTTGCTTAAAATAAATACCTATATACAGGTCAGGGTGTGCCAACAAAAGTCGATATTTTTTTTTGCTCTCACCCCAAAATATCGTACCCAATACCCAAACAAAAATTCTGTCCAAAGATCGCTATTAATTTCAATTTTAAAAAGACCTTCATCGAACTTTAAAATTACCCAATTAAATAACATAAGAAAAAATTGTTTTAACAGCTGTAAACTTTGTAGAATTTTTATTTTTTTAAATTGTTAGGATATTAGGATTAGGATAAAACATTAATTCAGCAATATTGTGTAAAATATACAAATGGTTGCTTCTGGTAATACGTAAGTGATAGCCATATAACATCGCAAGGTTTTCTGTAGACATTTTTAATAAACACAATCAGTATTCAGTTAGGACAGTGTTAGTGTTAGCTAATTAGTTAGTGTAAGTCATTTTTTTTCTAGTCGAATAATATGTAAAATGGGTAGAAATTTTCATGATTTTTATTTATTTCTTTAAAATATTTTAACACATATAGCAATCACTGTGGTGTGCAACGTGCAGGCGTATAACAGGACTCCATTAGGCAATGCCATCGACAAAACATCTATGGAGTTCCTTATGGTATGTACATTTTTAAAGCAAATCTCTAATAATCTGCGACCGTTATATGGAACAAGTCGCGGTTGGCAGGCTTATCAAACTATTTCGATCTCGTCTCTCAAGCCAGGGCGTGTTTTCACATATATTTGTTCCGTATAGTCCGGTGAAGCTATTAAGACCTTGCTAGGTCAATAGCGCAGTCAGTTCGAAAAAGAGGATTCACCAGGATAACGGACGAAAGTAAAAAAAATGTAATTAATGAAATTCTTGACGGATTAAGCTATATTTCATATTTTTATCGTTTTGTATTCGATTTGTATTTTATAGGTGGTAGAGTCACGCTGTAGCTATTACTAGTTACAGCATGAATGGGTCGGCTCGCCCGGGGTAGTACCACCCTCTCACAGAACACCGACGTAAAGTAACAGTGCTTGGATTGTTGCGTTTCGTTCGGTCAGTGAGAGCGCCGGAGGCCCACCTTTTTTTTTTTTTTTTTTTAACGTGGGGAAATCCCTTATGGATACCCACCCTCCCGGGGGAGAGAGTGGGTTATGTCCGACTCGCACGGACTAAAACCCCACGGTGTACCGACAGACCGTTGTGTGGGGGCGGCAAGGGATCGTACATGCTACTCAACCTTGTAGAGCCGCCCCCACGGTCCGCCCGGCGGAAGGTGACCGCCGGGCTCCTACCTATAGAAGGACAGACCGGGTACACACCGGCTGCCCCCCCTCGTCCGCCGGACCTGTGCAATGAGGAGATGGGCCCCCTGGCCCACCCCCTCAGGTCCGGCTACGGTGGCGGGAGGAGTTGGGCGAAGCGCCGCCTCCTCCCGCCTGTCCTCCTTTGGCGGAGAGGGCCACTTTGAGGATCTGCCTCGCGGGCCCTCTCCGCCTCCTCCTTCTGCGAGATGACGTCCTCGCAGAAGGAGGACATCGCTCGCCACGCCTGTTCGCTGCCGAGCATGGCCGAGACCACGCTCGGCAGCGATAAGTCCGGTCCTACCGCCGCCGCCAGAATGCGGCGCTGCTTCCCCCACGCAGCACACTCAGACAGAGTGTGTTGCGCGGTATCTTCGGCAGCGCCGCACTCGTGGCAGGCGGCGGTCGGCTCCCTGCGTGCGATCCGGTGCAGGTACCACCCGAAACAACCGTGTCCGGTGAGTACCTGCACCAGTCGGAACGTCAGGGAGCCCCACCCCCTTTCCTTCCACGCCCGCAGGACCGGGCGGACGGCGTCCACAGTGAACTGCCCGAACCGCTCGTCCGCCAGGTCCTGCTTCCATCTTTCGACGGCGTCTCCCCTGAGACGCCGTCTCTCCGCCTCTATCTCTCTGGGAGCCGGAGGCTCCCCCCTTCGTCTCCTCGCCGCCGTGAACTCGTACACGGCGGCGAGAACTCCTGCCTCCAGCTCCCAGGGCAGGGAGCCGGCGAGCACAAAGGCCGTCGCCGAGGACACCGTGCGGTACGCCCGGATCGCCCTCAGTGCCACCGTGCGCTGCGTATTACGCAGCGCGCGCACGTTGGCGGCACCGAGGGCGTCGGCCCACACCGGTGCCCCGTAGGCGGCCATCGCCCGCACGACTCCCATGTAGAGTCGGCGGCACCCGGCGCCAGGCCCCCCTATATTAGGGAGCAACCGGCCGAGTGCCGCCGCCGCCCCAGCAATTCGCGGTCCGAGCCCCGCAAAATGGGGCTCGAACCGCCAGCGCCCGTCCAGGGTGAGGCCCAGATATTTCATCTGGGTCCCCACCCTGATGCCGGAGGCCCACCTCCTTTCACCCTTTCCCTTCCCCTTTTTCCTTTCCCTACCCCTTCCACATACACAGGCTAGCAACGCACTTGCGACTCCTTTAGTGTTGCTAGTGTCTATGGACGGTGGTGATCACTTAACATTAGGTGAACCACCTGTTCGTTTGCCTGCTTTTTGTTTGTACCACCGATCCGATTTTGAAATTTTTTTCAATGTTAGAAATGTATATTATCCCTCAGTGTTATAGATAATGTTTATTTTGGCAAATATATCTTTTCAATAGTTAATCACGAGGAATGTAATTGAAATCGGCAAAAATTCATTTATCGTCAATATATGTAGGTTAGTTTTTATCTTAATTGGACCCGGCAAGTGTTGCGAACGGGTTCTAAGCTTATTTTAAAATATTTCTCACATACCAACTGGGTATATGTTTTAGTGAGTCCCTGGATAGTTTGGATTCACAATTGGAAACGGTAGATGTCGCTGCAATCGGGTTTCAGGTTTATTAAGATTTTTTGCGTTTAAAAATACAATTGCAACCGGTAATAACCGATTTGGTGCAGATAAAGTTGCACGGGTCAGCTAGTTTATAAATAAAATTATTAATATAGATGATATAAATTGAACTGTATTGCAATTTGTGACAATAACAAGATATTGAGATGAATATTCTTTGTACGTATCATGTCTTTGAGTATAAGCAACGTGAAGTGCTTTCTCTTTGAGGTGTATTGGTTGTTCTGTAATACTGCAGGTGGTAGAGCCACGTTGAAGCTGCAGGTGGTAGAGCCACGCTGAAGCTATTACCGGTTTCAGCATGAATGGGTCGGTTCGTCCGGGGTATTGCCACCCTCTCATAGAAAACCGACGTGAAGTAACAGTGCTCGCATAGTAGCGTTTCGTTCGGTCAGTGAGAGCGCTGGAGGCCCACCTCCTCTCCCCTTTTCCTCCCTCCTCCACCTCCCTCATTCTCTCTTCCCCCGAACACAAGCTGGCAACACACTTGCGTCTCCCCGGGTGTTGCTAGTGTCTATGGACGGCGGTGATCACTTAACCTCAGGTGACCCGCCTGTTCGTTTGCCTCCTATGATATAAAAAAAATACTTATTATAACCCCGGTAATCATTAACATTGTTAATTATAATAACACAATAATTAACAGCAGAATAATAATATCTTTGACATATTTTTGCCTATTGCATAAGAATAATATACGTTAAATTGTTGTGATAAGGAGCACTAATATTAACAAAATAATAATTTTATTATAATACATCAATAATTGTTTCTGTACTACAATTATTATGAGCAAAGATTTGATTTTTGGTTTGTAATAGATAAACTGATAAAATACTTAAACGATTTTAAATATTCTTTCTCATATGCAAAATTATATTATCAGCAAGGGAGCTCGCGAGAGTAAACTTGTTCTTGATATAGTAGATAATAAGAAATGTTGTAGTTATGTGAACGTGTCTGTATTAGTTATTCATTGTGATTTGACTATAAATTACTTTTTTAGGAAGCATACTATTTACAGGAGGATAAGAATATTGTGTCTTCGCCGTTAGGTGTAATGTTATTACTGTCCTTGTACGGCGAAGGAGCTGGCAAAAAATGTGGCGAGGAGATCAACGCTCTATTGGGTGTTAGAGGAAATAGAGAGGTACACAACATTGAACTAATTGTATACATTTGAGCTCTAAGAGTAAAATACTAGATTAAGTCATCAAAAATAACCATTACTGCGTCGACTATTGTAAGATTCCGACTCCCGGTCGATACAGTAGCAGCTCGATAATTAATCAAAATGTTGGTCACAGACGAACATTTTATTTAAAGTCTCTATTCCATGAATATTTGGCAAATGTTATAATTGGTGCTTAATATGCTTGAAATTTTATTGAATTCCTTTTATGTCATCACTTCTTCCACGTCCAGCCTTTAGCCTATATGTTACGTTGAAATGAAACTATGTGCCGAAATTATATAAACGAAATTGATTTTATTCCAAAGCTCGAAGGTGAGTACAGCGGTTTAAGCAGACATTTGTCGGAGTTGAATCCTGATTTCTTCACTCTTGCCAATAAAATCTACGTTGCGAACAATTATAGCTTGAACGAAGATTTCACGAACGCTGCCCATCAGTACCAAAGCGAGGTTGAAACTATTGACTTCAAAGATACGACAAAAGCAGTTGATATCATTAATAAATGGGTAAGTAGACAATATTTTAGTATTTTTTGTAATCTATAATTGTGGATAAGAGGGCGTAGGGCTCACTTACTGCAAATTTGTCTTAGAGAATGGGAGAGGTTATATAAGATTCTTTTGCGTAAGAAAATGCTACTCCTCTCGCTGAGCCGTAGGATGTAGTTAATAAGGCACACTATCATACAAGCTGTTTCAACTCAGTGCGCGGAACTTGCAAACTATTACGACTGCTGCGTTGATTAACATCATGGAGACTTCATACCTATTAGCTACTTTATAACATAACGAAAAGATGTATCTTGAAAATACTAAGTTCTGGAAAGCATTTGAAATCCAATAATTAATATAAAATAATATAATAACATGTTAGCAGCAGATGTCAATATTATTAAAACTACCAAAGGAAATAATATAATTTTCAGGCAAGCGAGAAGACCAAGGGCATATTGAGTCTGCAGTCGCTCCAGATGCAATTAATTCGGACGCATTAGTCACACTCTTCAATGTTGTATTCTTCCAGGTGATACAATTTAAAATATTTCCTCAGAAATCCATGTCATGTGTCACAGATTACAGCCT